>JAWPHD010005172.1:0-169136 GCA_037043455.1 Cyrtodaria siliqua
AGATTTGTGCAAGCAAACCGGTCTACGTATAATGAATGGTAGGTTCGGTAATGATAACGCTATTGGAAAACTCACTTCTGTATGCAACAGGGTCAGTAGCCTTATTGATTATTTTCTTGTATTGAACAAGTAAGTAAGTAAATTGTTTATTATAGTGACATGTGTACATAAAGAAAGATAAAAATATCGGACAGGGAAAGCAGCATTCAAGGAGGACAGTCAACCACAAGACACAAAAACAAACACGCAAACAGACAAACGAGAAGGCAAAGTAATAAAAAATGCAAACGACATCACAAACACAAAAAGGTTGACAATAGGGCTACCGCCTTGGAACGGTCAGCGGCAACAAAGTCCACTGGGGGTTTAAACCGGTTCTAGGGTGCACCAAACCTCACACTTACCCTACTGTCATCCCATTAAAACAGGACAGTGTTTATAAAGAAATCCCCGCCATGATCTAATCTCTAACCAACAAGGCAGCATCAGTAGGCAATATAAGTAAAAACCAAATATGCTCGTGTAAATATAATACAAAAAAACAATAGCCTAGAAAGCCACAATGGAGGTACTCAATGACTTGGCAGAAGCCAGAGCAACAAGAGAATAAACCATTAAGGGCACGATAAGAAAGATCATAGACAAACATCAAAGCCATCGTCCCAATGGACTTTAGGTAGGCGTCATCATAGGGTCAACAGCCTGTCCGGTCATCGTACAATTAAAGAGGAAAGCATAGTGGCGAACTGTAAAAGGGTCCACCACCAAGCATGCAGTACGTTGCAAAATGATAGGGTCATAACCTCTTTTGATTAACTTTTTAACAAGTTTAACAAAGATAGTTTATAAATCGCATCACCATAGAAGTCAGGTTGTGATAGTCCTTGTCGCAGAAGAGTCCTTAAATTACTTTTATATTTGGAAAGAAGATCAGGGTTACGATAATAACATTTTGCAAAGGTTTTACGAAGTTTATGGTAACGGTAACCCTGATTGAGTAGCTTTTTAGTTATACAAAGATTACGAATATTAAAGTACTCAACTCGAGTACAAGCTCTTGAAAAACGAATAAGTTGAGACACATACACCCCATAAGAAGTTGCTCGGGGAACATCCCCATCCAAGTGGAGATAATTAACAATGTCAAATCACTTCTCTTGTCAAAGATTTTGCTAATTAATTCACCATTTTCAACCGAGAGATCTAAATCAAGAAAAGAAGCGTTATTATCAGATATATTAGCTTTGTTAAGCTGAAGTTCTTTAGGATAAATATTATTAACCACAGTTGGAAAGAAAGGGTTGTCAATGTTCAATATGTCATCCAGATACCGAAAGGTGTCATTAAAGGCTTTAATAACATCTGCCTTGTATCTGGTGAAAGACTCAACATGAAATCTCTTTCATAGCAAAATAAAAACAAATCTGCGACAAGTGGTGCACGGTTCGTACCCATATGGATACCAACAATTTGTCTGTAAACGGTGGTTCCATACCTGACGAAAATAGTATCTAATAGGAAGATGAGTGCTTCACAAACTTCATAACAAGTCCACATAGTAAGTCACATTTACAAACTTTTCATATAATGGACGTGATATACTAAAGATATATACCAAAGTATATTATTTACAAAATCTACGCTCCGGATATCATAATCATTTCTATTTAAGTTAAATATAAAATGCGAGAGTATGAAACACAAGTATAATTATTATAGATGGCAGTAAGCTTAAAATGTTCGACCGTCATATATGTCCTAAAACGTGCTAAATTGACGTAAACACCATTCAAACAAACAAACAAACTGTGTCTTGCTATCATTGTCCTCAGCAGAACTGTGCTTTTGTTAGCCAACTACCTTTTTATGAAAAGAAATCCAGGCAAAACTGGGATTGCTTTGTTTACTTTTCCTGGCTCTCCGAATAATTGCAATAACCAAATTCGTTAATGATTGTTAATATGCTTTAAATATATCAGGGCTATGTCTGATGTGAACCAATCAGTCTCATATATTCTTATTATTTTTTATCTAACACGACCTGCGCAGTCTTTCATATACACAAAGAAGAGAGACAGCCGATAAAATACAGCTGTTCCATTAATTCCCCGCGTATATTTCATCCGTTGACATGACGTCACTTGGTAGTGTATTTGAACATAATGTACCGCACAGAACTTTGCATACGGGGGCGCCCAATGGAACAACCTGTAAACATAGCAACCTGATTACCTTGACCTCCGAGATAATATATAGTGCCCCCACACTAGCGTAAACAATGGGGTTATTGTTGTGTTAGAATCGAAATAATAAATACGTACCTGTATTTTATCGGTGAATAAAATACAGTTAGTCTTCGGATGCGAATAATTAAATCACTCGTTCTAAAGCACTCGTGATTTAATTACTAGGCATCCGAACTCCTAACTTATTCACCGATAAAACACAGGTACGTAGTTTTTCTTAATTGCAAAAACCATTTACTCCCAACACCCATAGGTTGAAATTTTAACATTACAACAGAACATAATATATACTTTATTGACTTGTACAGAGTATATCATCATTCAAATGAAACATGTTAATGATCACGTGATAATGACACAAACACACGCACACGCACGCACGCAAGCACGCGCGCGCTCAAGCTTCCATTACAGTTCGTCAGACTTGCAATTTGTTTTTTAAACAGATTATATTTGGGTTGAAAATAAAAAGGTTGTGTACAAAGGTCACACAATGATGAACGGTTTAAAAACAAAGCTTGGTTTTGAAATGTTCGAAGCAAATTAGCTTGGTAAAACTTTTTTTTTTATTTAAACCGCAACGTAGAAATGGTATTTGCAAAATGAATAATACAAAAGCCCTTGCATAAACAATATGAAACATAATAATAACACTACTTTCAAAATTGTGTAACAAAATATAACCACTAACTTGTTGGTATCACTATGGTCAATAACGGTGCACCTTTGTCGCAGATATGTTTTTGGAAGTTTGGAAGTTTGGCTGAGGACAATGCTAGCTAACGTACGCATGACACAGTGGACAATGATAATAAACGTACGCATGACTCAGTTTGTTTGAATGGTGTTTACGTCATTTTAGCACGTTTTGGGAGAGGTCTTACATAGGCATTGCCTGTTGTCCAATCCCATTCAGTACTTGAATAAAATATTGTTTAAATTAAATTTTAGCACGTTTTAAGACATATATAACGGTCGATCTTTTTGTGATGGAGGCAGACAAGCAAATTTTCTCCGTAAGAATCGCATGACACAGAACACTCCGATTTATCCAATATGTTCAATGCTAAGGATGCAATACTTTATAAAATATTACATCCCAGTGAGGGTGACAGTGGATATTGTCAACCTGAGGAAAGTAATGTCAACCGAGGCTTCGCGAACTGGGATGCAATATTAATTTTATTATATCGAACAAAAATTGTTTTGATTAAAATTATAATATATGAGGGGGGAAAAATCCCAATAACAAATTTTTTTTTATACTAGTTTTGATTTAAAGTAACAAAATGGTAAACCAAGCGTCTTACAATTGAAATAACTTCAACTGTATTTTAATAAGCGTCCACCGATTTCCAACTGCGCAAAGCGTGTCGTAATTGGAAAAAAACAAAAACCTATTTTTATACTTCCCGTGACGTCACAATCGATTGTTTACCGGTGAACAGTAAAAATTGCTTCATGCTAAGGGTATGGGCAATTTATACAGGAGTGTAAACGTGAGGTATAAAAAAAACTATGTTTGGATTAATTAGGACGTTTCGAAAATGAAAATGTATCAGCATAAACAAATATGTATATACCAGTAATAATAATAGTAACTGAAACATATTTAAAATTATGAAAAGAGTTATATATGAAATCACAGGATTACATAACAATATTTAGAAACAAGACTGTAAAATCGTTCTTCAAACTTTATTTATGTTCGGTAAACGATTATAATAGTATATTCATAAATAATTGTAGTATTACATGTGGTACTTTTCCGTCAATTTAGTACAATGCAAATGTGAAACCACTATTTAAAGGCGAGTAAACTGTCGTTTGAAAATAAGTGTTGACAATTACACTATATGGGATTACCAGTAAGTTTGTGAATCATCTTCCTATTTCATAATAGTTTCAACAAGTACGGAACTATTTAGCCCATCAAACACATACATATGATTCTATATAACACCACTGTGACCATCGAGCAAATGCTTATGTTTCTATATAACACCACTGTGACCATCAAACACATGCTTATGTTTCTATATAGCACCACTGTGCTCACCAAACACATGCTTATGTTTCTATATAGCACCACTGTGCCCACCAAACACATGCTTATGTTTCTATATAACACCACTGTGCCCATCAAACACATGCTTATGTTTCTATATAGCACCACTGTGCTCACCAAACACATGCTTATGTTTCTATATAGCACCACTGTGCTCACCAAACACATGCTTATGTTTCTATATAGCACCACTGTGCTCACCAAACACATGCTTATGTTTCTATATAGCACCACTGTGCTCACCAAACACATGCTTATGTTTCTATATAGCACCACTGTGCTCACCAAACACATGCTTATGTTTCTATATAGCACCACTGTGCTCATCAAACACATGCTTATGTTTCTATATAGCACCACTGTGCCCACCAAACACATGCTTATGTTTCTATATAGCACCACTGTGCTCACCAAACACATGCTTATGTTTCTATATAGCACCACTGTGCTCATCAAACACATGCTTATGTTTCTATATAGCACCACTGTGCCCACCAAACACATGCTTATGTTTCTATATAGCACCACTGTGCCCATCAAACACATGCTTATGTTTCTATATAGCACCACTGTGCCCACCAAACACATGCTTATGTTTATATATAGCACCACTGTGCTCATCAAACACATGCTTATGTTTCTATATAGCGCCACTGATAAACATACTTAAGTGATGCTCACTGTAGCATTAACAGAAAGACATTCATCGAAAACACACATTAAAAAAAAAAATTACAAGGATACACGATAAACTAAAAAAGGTTGACAACAATGGTACCGTCTTAGAATGGTGTGATTCGTCCATTGCGGTATTGCTTCAGCTATATGTGATGTACAAAGTCCGTGTGATTCGTCCATTGCGGTATTGCTTCAGCTATATGTGATGTACAAAGTCCGTGTGATTCGTCCATTGCGGTATTGCTTCAGCTATATATGAGTCTGATGACACGGCTTGTACAATAGGTTTAGGACCAAGTTAAATGTATTATATTGTTGTATTGTTGTAAATGAACTTAAATTCATATAGTATCTTGTAATTGTTTTGAAAGGCATTGTTAAAAGCATGTGTAATGTATATACTAGTGTAATATGACGATATTAAAAACTATACTTGTAACTGTAGTGTGAATGGTTCTGAAGTTGTGTTTTACCCCCAGTTTGTGAGGGTTTTATTGCATTTGCTAGATAGTTCTCAAACCAAATTTATCGGAATTTATCAGATGAATGCAATCGCCTATCAGGAGCCATACTTCCGTGAGCTATGTAAGCAAATTATAGTTTACGTCCCTCAGTAATGTACACATAAAGCAATACTTGTCGTGTTAAATGAGTTTGCTAGACACGCAATTTTGGTAAGAAAACTAATTTAAGATACTTTTTCCATCTCATTTTTAGAATTATGGTGTCCTCTACACATGAAAATAAGTATACGAGAATGAAATCGATCGCAGGATTTATCTATCAATTGCATATTTGATAAGCGTATACTAGGTTTTCTGTTTGATCGTAAGTTTGTTCTTGTGTGTGATATGCATTTCGTCGTAATAAGGTCTTTTTATTTCCAATCAGCTTTTTTGATTCTAATCTGTGATAAATTAATGGGATTTCAGGAATCTTAAAAGACTTTACCAAATCAAATTTACGACTGTCTGTAACCAAAGCAATTCATTTATCTTAACGCCGAGTTTGCATTAATAACTTGCGTCGGGGTTCTTTCGCTGAAAAATCAATCACCCACCGCAGTAATTTAAAGGGAGTACATCAGGATTTTTCTAGAAATATCTTAAATTATAAAAATGTTCCAATTCATGATGAAACACTTATATCCATCAAAATATGATGTTCGAACCATATTGTTCAGGTTTAAACTTCGAATACACCATATAGCTAGGATGGAATCGGGCATACAATGCTGAAATTAACCCTGGTGCGTAACCTAGGATAGCACGTATTACTGTACAGAATGAATTTCCTTGTAATTAAGGGGTAATTTTTAGGATCATTCATTATGCTTAGGCGCTTTAAAATAGAAGATATCATTATTTGTCAATTTTAAGTCGGACCCCTAGACCCCTTTGAAAAGCCTGATGTACTCCCTTTAAAGATAGTTTTCATTGTGGGAAATCTGTTTATTGATATATTTATGTTTAACTGAATCACTTAATCACATCAAACGTTCAGTGATCCTGAGCATCGGACAGTTTTCTTGCCTGACAAAAGATGTAATATAATGTATTTCGTTTGAACGGAGTGAATAAGGTCGGAATCTACAGTTTTCTTTGAACTTCAGACTATTTTCAGACATGTACAATAATTACGTTAAATAACTTGAATTCTATTTATCAAAACTAACAAACATGCCCTGTTCCTGAAAGACCATATGATTTCCTCTCAAAATATAGCAAACACATGCTAGAAAGCAACAAAATCGGTTTCTCTGCCTACAGATACAATTCATTTACCCCACCCACTCAGCACTCAAAAAAAGGAAAACATGACATTTATAGACACACGGCAGCATAAACCTGTCCCTTATTTGAGATATAACACATCCATAATTGAATGACAAACACTCCAGATTGTCATAAAAATACTATTTCTACATACCTTAACAGGCTTTATTTTCGTAATCTGATGTCGAATGCAGAAATGCAGAAAATGATAAAAAAAATAAAAAAAAGCTAGCATTTACAACATAGCCACCAGTTACTAGTTTCTGTTTACAGCCTCCAAACCGGTCACAGTATAAAAAGTTTATTTATACCAAAATTAATTATTATGTCATACTAAGTCAAAAACACCCCATGGCTTTTAATCTCTTAGATTTCTGTTTTATAAGAAAATCCCCATGGACATTCATTCGAAACTAAGGAGTCTCCCCTAAGACATTGGGTAAGCAAAGTTATATAAAGGCGTCGTCTGCTTGTATTTCGTACATGCGCAGATGTAATGGTCAGTTCACGTGATGTGTCACGTGGTGTTTGAATTCCAAGTTCTGGACGGCGGGTTAAAACGTCTTAGCATTTAGTCAAATTTTATGATTTTAGAATTACATTTTTAATAGAAACTAACAGGAAAGTTTGTGTAGTTTTAAAGCATTTATTTTGATTATGTTTTGTTTACGTGAAATTCGTCGGCCGTTGCAGACATTTGTCTAAATTACTATGTAACAAAGATAAATTGAGTACAATTTTAGCGTTTCGTTGTTTTTTATAAGTTTGCTTAGGTGCAGTGAGAAAATAGCGACTTCGTTTAGTTGCTAAAAATACATGATTCATTTATATACCACTTGGTTTAAACATATTTGATATCAAAAAAAGAAATGTTACATACAATAGGTAAATGGATTTGAACGAAAACAAAATGCTTGTAGAGATCATTTCCATGGGGACAATGATTTACATGCATGTCAATTTAAATAGCGGATAACTTAGATATGTTTTCAATGCAACAACAAGTTATAGATGAATACATATATACTGTCTCAATATAGCTGTGTGTGGTTGAACGCTTACTTGTGGCCCACTCATATGAGCTATAATTGTATGTATGTATGCGTCTATATGTTAATTGTGCCTCCAGACGAGTGTGTTATGATGTAGAGATACAGTTCATCAACGTGTGTTGCAGCTACCTTTTTTAAGGAGTGAATATATACGCTTGATTTCTGTGTATCTCGTCATAGCTAGGCGCCCTGCCGTAATTCGTCCGAAGGTTGTCTGTCCTTGTAGTTCACAAATAATTCTCCCTATATAATATATATATATATAACAGGAAGAAGACAGAAATACTTGACATTTTAGAATAATCTAATTTAAAAATATGCTAGAGACAGAGAGAATAATTTGTATATAAGGAAAAAAGATAGTTTGGACACCTGGATACACCTTGCAGGCCAGACATTCTAATTTCTACACAACTGCACTTCGGTATGAATAGTTGCCATGATATACCGTAACTTGTATAAGATGCGTTGACAAGCAGTTTGACATACGTCCGTCCGAACCAAGACGTTATTAAGACAACCGCATTTGTTCGTTGAAGTTTGTATATTTATATTTATATAATAAACAAAACACTAATATATACACTTTCATTGACGGTCCAGATCCGTCAAAAATGTTTTAGGGTTTTAGAGATATGACTGATTGTTACACAATATAACAATTGAAGTGCCCAGCGGTTTGTGTTTGTACACGATTTAGATTATACAAGCAAATATAGACAACGATATTGACCCAAAACTAAAGTTCAGCTTTCTCAAATCCATACCTGAATAGTGTATCTGGTTGTTTTTGTTACAAGCCATTATCCAAACATGGTATTGCAATACTGAGTTGACCATTGTTAAACAAACAGCCATTTAGCTTAGGCGGAATTATAATGTGTGGCTAATACACCCCCAGAATGAAGCAGTTGGCAGCGAGTGATACAGTCGGTAGTGTCCAGAACGCAGTGTACGACTAAGGTAAGTATTTCAAGTATGTTGCCCTTTTTGTGAGGAGTATTATCTAAAAGAACTACATCTGATGGTCTTAATGTTCACTAATTTTAGAATATTCATGACAATTTTTGTGAAATATGAAGGTATATTTTTTGAAATAGAGCGACGGACAGATAAGTGTTTTGTGCAAAAAAAAAATGCTTTTTGACATTAACGAACTAAATGCTAGTACAAGTTTGAACATTCAGCTCATTTGAGCTTACAGTCATAAAAAACAATCATTTTAGCATACACAGTCAAAATTACAGCGCGCAAAATGTATTTTTAAACGAGACAAGTAACAAAAAATGCAGCGAAATGCAGCAGTTGTAAAATATTTTAGCAGCGACTTAAAGCAGTTGATCAAGATGTTTTCGCGATCAAATGAAATTGAGATTTTAAAGCTTATGTTTATCCCAAATCGTTTATGAATGTATCTTCAGCTTACCTAAGAACGAACAGCTATTATTGCAAACGTTTCTGAACACTTACATCCTCTGTCAATGTTTTCACTAATTGATCTTTTTCTTAAGAACAACACCAAATCATTTAAATTTCTGGATAGATCACTATATGATACTGCTTTTTCTGTTATAAAAAGGTCACCGTTGATTTAGTAACTTGTTTAACAAGTAACGCGATCAACGTCATATGAACGATTGCACATTGTATTACATTACATTATTACACATGTAATTTTTATCGTCAATGACAATATTACGATGCTTTCTGTATTTCGGCAATATCAAATTAAAAGTTTGAACAGCATAAAAAAACAACAGATTTCAACGGTTTTCAAACTTTCGATTGAATTGATAAGAAATTTGCTACGATGTGTTCACTATAAGCATAAATAGTGCATCAATAGCTTTGTTTTAGCAAATTGCATACGGTCATATTAATAACATCTTTTGCTCATTTTGTCATCTGTGAAAGTACAGCTTAAACAGTACAAGCCTTTAGCTTTATATGACATTTCAATAAATAAATCAGTCGTTTCGTAACATGGCTGTACAGCGCCGTAGCCACACTGAGGCACACCGATGCAGCTGCCTCGGTTAAAATTTGCAGAGCAAAAAAAAAAGCAATAAAAATAATAAGATCGACTTCTGAAAATTCAAATTACTACAGTGTAATATTTATACCAAATGCCGTAGCCACAGACACTGAGGCAAAGTGAGGCGGTACATTGTGGGTAAGGAAATCTGTGAAGATTTCATTGGTTTTGTGCAAGACTAATGCCGAAACTATTACAATTAAGCTTATTGAAAGCCTACAACAATGGAACCTAGACCTAACCAAGTGGCGAGGGAAACTTCAAATGATTTGATGGTGCATCGACAATGACTGGCAAAGTGAGTGGCGTTCAGCCTCGGATAACTGCCCTTTATCCACATGCTATAACTGCCCTTTATCCACATGCTATAACTGCCCTTTATCCACATGCTATAACTGCCCTTTATCCACATGCTATAACTGCCCTTTATCCACATGCTATAACTGCCCTTTATCCACATGCTATAACTGCCCTTTATCCACATGCTATAACTGCCCTTTATCCACATGCTATAACTGCCCTTTATCCACATGCTATAACTGCCCTTTATCCACATGCTATAACTGCCCTTTATCCACATGCTATAACTGCCCTTTATCCACATGCTATAACTGCCCTTTATCCACATGCTAAGTACTTTATGCATTGTAAGAGCCATTGTTTAAACCTAGTAATTGTCTCATCATGCAGTCAGGTTCCACAGATTCGCAATTTCATGAACACATTTCAACAACTTACTTTATTTTTTCACAACTCCGCAAAACGAAAAACTATTCTAACTAGACACATGTCAGCTAACTGCGCTGTGTCCGACCTTTTAGCCGATGCAGCAGAGTGTGAGGAGGAAAACGAAACTGTCATATTTCAATGTGCTTCAAAAAGGCAGTCTCTACCTACACTCTCGGATACGAGATGGTTATCAAGAGTAGACTCCATTAGCACCCTGTTAGTTCATTATGAACATATATACGACGCTCTTAGTGATACTAGGGATGAATCATCTGGTCAATCAGCTTCTGATGCGTCAAGTTATTTAAGGTCAATGGAGAGCTTCGAGTTTATTGTTGTGGCATGCTTGACGCAATATATATTGGCATTTATAAGGCCACTGTCTGTGAACTTGAAAGCCAAAGATTGTGACTTGTTACGGGCTCACATTGAAGCTAACAATCTTGCTGATATCCTCAAAACTATAAGATCCAAATCCGACTCGTTTGAAAAGATTTATGACAGGTCAGTGAGAATAGCTGCACAAATAAATATAGTGCCAGGGAAACCACGGATCGTTGGTAGACAAAAACACAGGGCAAATTTTCTATCCATTTTTAGACACCTTACTTCTCGGTTTCCTGAACAATTGGAAGACGTTTTAGAGGGAACGTATTTGTTACTAGGAAAGCATGACCACCTTACGAACAGCATTGAAGACAAAATCAAACAAACATTTTCACATGACCTTCCAATGATAAGCCAATTTGAAACCGAAGTTATAAGATGGAAACATACTAATGAAAATAATAAGAAACCTGTGTCTCTCCAAGAAGGATTTGAATTATGCGACGAAAACTACTTCCCGAACATTAATGCAATTTTTCAGTTAATTTTAAGTTTGCCTGTGGGTTCCTGTTCGTGCGAACGACCGAAGCATGGTGGTGTAGTGGTTATAGCGTCTGCCTTGCATTCGGGAGGTCGTGGGTTCGAGTCCACTGACCGCGTCATACCAAAGACTTTAAAAATGGAGTAGTCACTTGTAACCCTTGCCTGACGAGCAAATAATGGGTAGTGCTACGACTGATTGACCAGTGTCAGAATAATGTGACTGGTTGTGTGGGGGTATCATGTCTACTACGGCGTGGTATTCCAGTGTGGCAGCACTATAAAGAAAGCATTGAGTTCGCTGCTTCAAGTAGACATATCATCACATCACACAACAACACACAGATAAAAGTCCAGACATTGTGCCTATAATCGTCGGGTAGGACGCCTGTCGTAGGTGGAGGGACTATAATCCTTAGAAATACACACACACTGTTCGTGCGAACGTAGTTTCATCTCTTTAAGAAGACTCAAAACTTGGACACGATCAACCATGATAGACTCTCGTCTTAATGGTTTGGCTTTAATGTTTGTTCATAAAAAACATTCCAATTGACCGCACGGATATTCTGCGATTGTGGGATTCTCCCCGACATAGAACAATTGCTTTGATTCAGAAAACAAAATAAACTGAAAAAATATCATGTGTGTCTTTAATCAGTGTTTGCTAACTTAATTCTGTCTTGCAATCATGCTTTATAACAACCAGAAATCGTTGAAAATCACATATAACCCCACTATTCCGGGGAGCATGCCTCTGGATCCTAATACCAATATATTTTCTTCTCGCTCGCTCGTTAATAATTTTTTTTATTTTTTAGATATAGTGCCAGTAATTCGAATTTTATGGTGGTATAACATGGTCGGAGTGACTTCCAGAACGCACCAGAGACGTCCTAGAAAAAAAATCACGGGGGAGCATGCCCCACGACCCCTCGGTTTAAATTTGTCTCTGGCTACGGCACTGCTGTATATAGTTGTAGTTAGGCCCTTAAATGTAATTACGCGACGCAAACAACGGCTACAGATATTTGTCTGAAAACGTAAATTTTGGTCTACTAGGTCAATGTATATATATATTTAATCTCATACACGATTATTTATAAAGTAGTAACATATGCATCCTATATAGGACGTCTTATTGGTTATATGGGTCGACACCTATATGTAAATATACACACTGTATTATATAAATGTCCTTTTACAGATTTCCATGCTGCCTCTACAAGTTCCCTTCACGTATATATGTACATATACACACTGTATTATATAAAGGGCCTTCTACAGATTCCCCTGGTACCTCTAGAAGTTCCCCTCACATCTACATGTACATATAACACTGTATTAAATAAGGTCCCCCTACATATAATGCCCATTTCCATCAAAAAAGGGGGGAATAATTTTTATTATAGGAACTACATTCGACTACACCTCGGAGGTTTACATGTAATTAGTGGTGGTAAACCTTCAGTAAAATAGGTCTGGTCTTGGAAAATATGGTAATATCCGCGTGATGCAATAAAACGATGTATCCGGTCTATGAGTGATAGCATATGGCTGAAAACGCAAAAAAGCAGTATCATATAGTGATTTATCCAGAAATTTAAATGATTTGGTGTTGTTCTTAAGAAAAAGATCAATTAGTGAAAACATTGACAGAGGTTGTAAGTGTTCAGAAACGTTTGCAATAATAGCTGTTCGTTCTTAGATAAGCTGGAAAAAATACATTCATAAACGATTTGGGATATACATGTATATAAGCTTTAAAATCGCAAATTTCATTTGATGGCGAAAAAACTTATCAGCTGCTTCAAGTCGCTGCCAAAATATTTTACAACTGCTGCATTTCGCTGAATTTTTTCTTACCCTTGTCTCGTTTAAACATTCACAGCTATTTAAGAAATGCATTTTGCGCGTTGAAATTTTGACTGTGTATGCTAGGATGATTGTTTTTTATGACTGTAAGCTCAAATTAGCTGAATGCTCAAATGAGCTGAATTGTCAAACATGTACCAGCATTTTGTTCGTTAATGTCAAAAAGATTTACACCAACTGTTATTTTATTTTATACTATAATGTTTACAAAACGTAACTAATTACTATACATTACTATACTATGACGAACTCTTGCAATATCAAAGTATTACTATAGCACCTCGTGTCGGTGACCAAAGATATCCTATGTTATCTCTCTTCTTTCCCGGTTTTAACCTGTTTTATTTTGTCAATACTAGTTGTGTTACAACGAAACAGTTGGTTTCCTGAATTTCATTTAATCCAAGTCATAATATGTTGACCGTTTATAGTCACTCGGATCACGGAAAGATTGTTTAAAGTCACTCGGATCAAGGAAGGATTGTTTATAGTCACTCGGATAACGGAAGGATTGTTTATAGTCACTCGGATCACGGAAGAATTGTTTATAGTCACTCGGATCAAGGAAGGATTGTTTATAGTCACTCGGATCAAGGAAGGATTGTTTAGTCACTCGGATCAAGGAAGGATTGTTTATAGTCACTCGGATCAAGGAAGGATTGTTTATAGTCACTCGAATCAAGGAAGGATTGTTTAGTCACTCGGATCAAGGAAGGATCGTTTATAGTCACTCGGATCAAGGAAGGATTGTTTATAGTCATTCGGATCAAGGAAGGATTGTTTATAGTCACTCGGATCAAGGAAGGATTGTCTATAGTCACTCGGATCACGGAAAGATTGTTTATAGTCACTCGGATCAAGGAAGGATTGTTTATAGTCACTTGGATCAAGGAAGGATTGTTTATAGTCACTCGGACCAAGGAAGGATTGTTTATAGTCACTCGGATCAAGGAAGGATTGTCTATAGTCACTCGGATCACGGAAAGATTGTTTATAGTCACTCGGATCAAGGAAGGATTGTTTATAGTCACTCGGATCAAGGAAGGATTGTTTATAGTCACTCGGATCAAGGAAGGATTGTCTATAGTCACTCGGATCAAGGAAGGATTGTTTATAGTCACTCGGATCACGGAAATATTGTTTATAGTCACGCGGATCAAGGACAGATTGTTTATAGTCACTCGGATCAAGGAAGGATTGTCTATAGTCACTCGGATCAAGGAAGGATTGTTTATAGTCACGCGGATCAAGGACAGATTGTTTATAGTCACTCGGATCAAGGAAGGATTGTTTATAGTCACTCGGATCAAGGAAGGATTGTTTATAGTCACTCGGATCAAGGAAAGATTGTTTATAGTCACTCGGATCAAGGAAGGATTGTCTATAGTCACTCGGATCACGGAAGGATTGTTTATAGTCACTCGGATCAAGGAAAGATTGTTTATAGTCACTCGGATCAAGGAAAGATTGTTAAGTTCAAAAAGGGTGTCTGTCCTTGCTAACAGTTGTTAAATGAAAATTGACCTGGCCGATAACAACGTCTGCTTTGTATTACTGGAATCAATAATCACAATGACCCAGAAACAATCCACCATAAGTTTGTTTTTTGTTTGTTTGTTTAAATGTTGTTTTACGTCATGATTTTAGCACATTTCATGCCCTATATGAAGGTCAATTTTTTTTGTGGTAGAGGCAGACCACCCCATCTCCCCTGGGTAAAACCAGAATTGTATACCTCCCACCAGCCTTAACAATCGACACTTTCTCACTTGACAAGTCGAGCTCCCAAAGGGATTCAAACAAGGCGGTGTGGTGCGAGGCGAGAGAGTTTTACAATCCGGGCCATGCACGGAGATAAAAAAAAAAAAAAGGGAAAGTTTAGACAAACTGCGAGTGAGTCGTCGCAGAGTCGACGTAGAAACAGAGTACACAGCGATGTTTCAACAGAAAGTATGATATACATCAAGTAAGAGAAAAATCAGTACAGCTGGCGAAAGATGGAGTGAGAGGAAGTGAAAGAAAATAACAGATAATAGGGTTGAAAAGGTGGACCAAAAATAAATAAATAATCATAACAATAATTAAAATGGCCATTACAAGCTAAAGAATAAATAACCTGAAGCTAGTTTCCAAGTAAATATAAGTAAATACACGGTCACGGTTCAGTCACGGTTCAGGTGAGGTGTCTGCAAAAACAAGAAGTTGTTCTTATCCTCCTAACATATTCATATAAAGTAAGAACGTCTAATAATATTTATAAAAAAGTGGAAGCTAACCAAGAATTGCAGTAAAGTTTACCTTGAAAATGATAGGAAAAGAGTGGAAGCTAACCAAGAATTACAGTAAAGTTTACCTCGAAAATGATAGGAAAAGAGTGGAAGCTAACCAAGAATTACAGTAAAGTTTACCTCGAAAATGGTAGGAAAAGAGTGGAAGCTAACCAAGAATTACAGTAAAGATTACCTTGAAAATGATAGGAAAAGAGTGGAAGCTAACCAAGAATTACAGTAAAGTTTACCTTGAAAATGATAGGAAAAGAGTGGAAGCTAACCAAGAATTACAGTAAAGATTACCTTGAAAATGATAGGAAAAGATGAAAACATGAGTTTCTACAAAAGATTCAACACGACTAAAATCATGAGAGTGGTATAAAAGTCGATGTTTGAAAGGTCGGTAATTGGTATCTGGTTTCAGGTATCTTGTTTCAGGTATCTTGTTACAGACACATTGTTTTACACCGTTTACCTTTCCGACGTCAGTATTGATGTGCAGGATTTGTTATCAGCACCGTGGGTAAGATAACATTTGTCAACACAAGTTTAAAACGATGATATCCTCATCGGATATGCAAGAAACACAGAGTATGCAGTATCATCTTAACAATATGTCGGCCACATTAATGAATTGTGAATAGATTTTTGTTGAAATAAATCATATTATATAAACGTTTTATCTATGTGTCGCAAGGTATTTATGATTATGCGAGAATAATTGACAGATCAGTCGCAAACATGTTTTTTTATGTATTTAATTTTTCTTAACAGTCGTAAGAAGAACTAAACATGATGAAAATAAAACAGGTGAATGTTAACTTAATTGTGCTTTAATAATAATAATAATACAATAATTATAATAAGCTAACGGATTAAAATGTAAACCAGATTATTCATCTCAAGCATTTTATAAGCATGTATATATTTAGGAAAGTTGTCTTCTCACGAAAAGTTATTTGTATTATTGTTTTGTTTGTATGGTGTTTTACGTCATTTTCAACACATGTAAGGTTATATATGACGGTCGCTTTTTGTGGTGGAGGCAGACCACCCACTTTTCCTGGGTAAAATCAGTACTGTACACCTCCCGCCATCCGTAAGAATCGACACTCCCTCACTTACAAGTCGAGCTCCCAGTGGGATTCGAACCCGCAGCGGTGAGAGGCGAAGGTTTACAACGCAACGTCGTTAACCACTCGGCCACGGAGACGCTATTTGTATTATTGTACTTTTATACAAAAGCATGGCTTATTGTTTTAGTTGACTTACCAAAGATAGTGGTAAGTTCCACTTCCACTGATCACTTACTGATAATCCCAAGTGAATAACACCAGTTTATAACTTTCAGCAGGTTCCTCGGTGTTAATTTCCAACTTTGTCAAACGAATAGTTTAATAATTTTACAATTAAAACAGTATGTTTAGTAAAACACAGTAAATTATGAATTTTATGAAATGCATTAATACACGTGTATAATTGTTTAACTTTCAAGATAAAATGTTAACAGCATAAACTGATCATTGACTGAAAGACAGTACTCCTAGACATTAACACTAGCCTAGCTTACTCCCACTTTACTAAATACTTTATTTAAGTTAATACAACAATATAAAGATTGGTCAGTGACTGACCATTACACAATCTAGCACTTGAACTGAAGTATGGATTATGCTATACGTACACAGGGTTGACCTTACAGGTATATAAATAAGGAGCTGGACATTGACCCAACACTGTAGTTCATCTTTCTTAAATCAATATATGTCCGTAATGTGTGGTTACGACTGTTTAAATAATTGACCAGCTATTCTGGCAAAGGCGATAATAGTTTTTGAGCTTATGCCGTGGTGCGGCGTCCGTCGTCCGTTTGTCTGTCCGTCCGTAAACTTTTTTTTGTAGCGACTACTCCTCTGAAACTACTGAATGGATGTTCATGAAACTTTACAGAAATGTTGCCCATGAAGTCTAGTTGATCCTAGCAAACATTCATGTTGATGTGAAATCCAAGATAGCCGCCAAATCTAAAAATATGTTTTTAAAAAACAAGTTTGTAGCAACTACTTCTTGAAAACTCTAAGTGATATTGATATGGGACTTTTTCTAAAATGATCAGCATGACATGATGTTGGTCCTTGTCGAAAAATCGTTTTGATTCGACGTTAAACATGGCTGCCAGTGGCCATCTTTGTTTACATAGAGTTATATAATGAAAACTTGTAGCGACTACTCCTTTGAAACTACAAGACGGATTTTCATGAAACTTCACAGGAATGTTGCTCTTGATGTCTAATTGATCCTAGCAAAATTTCAGATCGGCCGGAAATTCAAGATGGCCGCCACGGCTAAAAATAAGTTTTCAAAAAACAAGTTTGTAGCGACTACTTCCTGAAATCAAAATCAATCAGTAGAGCTTCAAGGTCATTGACCTCTTGTTTTGAAAGCTTTGACAATAATTGCTATGAGTAATACTTATTACACTGTATTTTGTTTAGGGTAATGATAGATTTGTGTCTAATATTACGTTAAATGTGAAACACTGTTCATAATATGTTTAATGATAAATTATTGGCCCCGTGTGGTTCCGGGGGCCCTGTTTGAATCCGGGGCAAAGACTAGGGCCACTGCAGATCCCTTGGAGGGGTGGGCAGAGGGTCTACATAATGATAATGTTTTGTTCATGCTCGTTAAGGTCTTCATCATGACCCCTGCATTGTTTCAGGTGCCATCTCGCTGAAATCATTAGAGCAGTGGCAGTAAAACAATAAACGTGGTTCCAGCGTAAATGGAGTGTCTGCAATAGAATTTGCAGCAACTCTGCAGTTCTGCAGATGAGAAAGTTCTTGGCCCATTCTCCATATTCTATCTCGATGCGCCTGGCATCTTTATTCCTGTTAGGCGCCATATAACCTTTTATGTGTTGGTGCGCCTCAAAATACGATAATTTACATGGTAACCACTATCAATGTGGATTTAGCTAGCAATCAAATGCATTAATAACTGTATACTAGTATTTGTTTACATCTTGCTCCGTGGCCCTTACACTTATATTAAGAGAGTGAAAACATCAGATATTGATTGCTAACAATCAAATAGGGTTCAAATTGCATGACCTCATAATATTGCGCAAATCTTTCAATACGATGTCCGGCATGATATACATACACGTTTGTTAATAAACGGTGTAAGTAATGAAACGTTTGTCCGAAATCATTGACCACTCCATCATAGCTAGCTTTAATAGCATACAATGAGATTGCCCTATTTAACAGAGAAGTATGGTGATAAATCGAACAGCAGGTACGAGAAAATACGATAAGATAACAATCCGTATTTTGAAATAGTCCACACACTAGTTAACAGATAAGAAATAGTCCACACACTAGTTAACATATAACAAATAGTCCACACACTAGTTAACATATAACAAATAGTCCATACACTAGTTTAAAGACAACAAATAGTCCACACACTAGTTAACAGATAACAAATAGTCCACACACAAGTTTACAGATAACAAATAGTCCACACACTAGTTAAAGGACAACAAATAGTCCACACACTAGTTAACAGATAACAAATAGTCCACACACTAGTTAACAGACACCAAATAGTCCACACACTAGTTAACATATAACAAATAGTCCACACACTAGTTAACAGACAACAAATAGTCCACACACTAGATAAAAGACAACAAATAGTCCACACACTAGTTAACAGACAACAAATAGTCCACACACTAGTTAACATATAACAAATAGTCCACACACTAGTTAACAGACACCAAATAGTCCACACACTAGTTAACATATAACAAATAGTCCACACACTAGTTAACAGACAACAAATAGTCCACACACTAGATAAAAGACAACAAATAGTCCACACACTAGTTAACAGACAACAAATAGTCCACACACTAGTTAACAGATAACAAATAGTCCACACACTAGTTAACACATAACAAAGTCCACACACTAGTTAACTTATAAAATAGCCCACACACTAGTTAACATATAAAAAGTCCACACACTAGTTAACATATAACATAGCTCACACACTAGTTAACATTTGACAAAGTCCAGATACTAGTTAACATATAACAAATAGTCCACACACTAGTGAACATATAACAAATAGTACACATACTAGTTATCAAACAACAAATAGTCCACAAACTAGTTAACATATAACAAATAGTCCACACACTAGTGAACATATAACAAAGTCCACACACTAGTTAACAGATAACAAATAGTCCACACACTAGTTAATATATAACAAAGACAGGAAACTACAGGAAGTTATGGTATACAACATGTTGGACAATCTTGCCTGCCTTCGAAAATTCGTAATCCTAACAGTACTTATACCAATTAATTCGTGTCAATGAAACATTCAGGAGACGTTCTTGATAAAATGTTCAATCAATGTCAAGTTCCATCAATAAGAAATTACGACTTTTCCACAATGTATAATAAATAGTCCACACACTAGTTAACATAAAACAAATAGTCCACACACTAGTTAATATATAACAAATAGTCCACACACTGGTTAACATATAACAAATAGTCCACACACTAGTTAATTAACAGACAACAAATTGTCCACACACTAGTTAACAGACAACAAATAGTCTACACACTAGTTAACAGACAACAAATAGTCCACAAACTAGTTAAAGTATTACAAATTCCACATACTAATTAACATATAACATAGTCCACACACTAGTTAACAGATAACAAATAGTCCACACACTAGTTAACAGATAACAAACAGTCCACACACTAGTTATCATATAACAAAGTCCACCCACTAATTAACATATAACAAAGTCCACACACTAGTTAACACATAACAAAGTCCACACACTAGTTAACATAAAAACGTCAACACTAGTTAACATATAACAAAATCCACACACTAGTGAACATATAATAAAGTCCACACACTAGTTAACATATAACAAAGTCCACACACTAGTATTTAACAAAGTCACACAATAGTTAACATATAACAAAGTCCACACACTAGTTAACATAAAACCAAGTCCACATACTAGTTAACATATAAAACGTCCACACACTAGTTAACATATGCAAAGTCCACACACTAGTTAACATGTAACAAAGTCCACTCACTAGTTAACATATAACAAAGACATGGAACTACTGGACGTTATGGTATACAACATGTTGGACAATCTTTCTCTTTGAAAGTTCGAGTATATAATATGCAGGTAATTCTAACAAGTACTTGTACCAATTAATTCGTGTCAATGAAACATTCAGGAAACGTTCTTGATACACAACTTCATCAAAGACAAGCAGATTGCTCTCATTTAAAAAACGTTCGCTTGAAGAAAAAAAACTACAATTTTGGCCTGTAACAATATTTGAGCATTTGTTAATTGACAGCAGTTTGGACAATTTCACAATGTGGACTTGCCAAAATGTTTGTGAAACACTTATTTTCATATTAGATATTTATTAGATATATTTTATATGCAACGTTTCGGTGTCACATAGCTGTATCCCTATGGTAGGAAATGTGCACCTCTAGATGCAGATTTGTGTTTGTATTGCTCTGAAAGAGATTTCATGTTGAGTCGTTCACCATATACTCAAGCAGGTGTAACTGAAGCCTTACTGACACCTCTTGGTATCTAGAAGACATATTAAACATTGACAAACCAGTAATTTCTGCTATGGTTAACACTATATATCATAAAGAACTGCAACCTCAACGAAGATTATATACTGAAACTTTCGCTTCTCTTATCGACTGACATCTCTATAATAAAAAATGAAAAAAAAATAGCAAACTCTATAACAAGAGATGGTTTTATTTTTTGGACTTGGGCTTTTCAAGCCCCAGTCCTTAGCAGGCGACAAAATTCGAGCACGCTAGAAGCCGCAACAGATCGTCACTGACGAAATGTATCACTAAGCTAACAGACAGAGCGTCATCTGTCATTTTGATTGGGTGTTCATTCGCATAAAAGAGGTAAACACATCCCACTCACTGTATGCATATTCATAGGGGCACTGGCCTTATGTAGAGACGAAATAGTTCTCCGGATCAGACAAATACCATCTAAATCGTAAATAAGCTGTGGGAAATGGAAAGAAAATTGAAGAATGTGATGTTTGGGCCTATACCTTTTTTCTACTAAGACAAGAAACAAGATGATATATTTTATCTCGAAATATTATAAACCCCGTTTGGACCCCGTACATCTAGCTTTGCAAACCTGGGATAAAGTAGCTCATTTGCATATTAATGTCGAAAGGACCAGTGCTTCCGAGCAAAAGCAGTTATTTTTCAGCAAAAAAGAATAGCGGTAAACATTTGCGATATCAGCGGGGAAAATGGAACATCCGTCACCTAATGGAGACAATCTTAAAGAAAGTCTTCGTCAAAATGTTATAATTGCAGAATTTACAAATTGTTACTATTATTACTACGCTGTAGAAGCGGCATTTCAGACGCAATATATTGAACTGATCACGCGTTGATTTCATGACCAGCGATCACTAGTGGAGAAGATTTTTTTCGAATCCGACTTGTACATATATGAATAATGTTGCTCCGAATTAATAAATGATGGAATACATACCACAATAAAATAAATATGTAAACAATAATAAAATTAGATGTATTTTTCCAAAAAGGATAACTCATACGGCCCATATTTCTATCCGTGCAAGCGTCTGAATTTAATAATTACAATCTGATCCTTTCGAACTCAAGAAGACGCTTTCCGCCAGTTTTGTCAACATGCAATGCATACAATGTTCATAAATGCACTTACACCACGTACACTCAACAGAACTGTTCAATTTCCAAAGCCCTAGTGCATCAGTGCTTTCAGCACTTTGATTATATTGTTAATTATCCCCACTCAGATTCGAATGTTCCCCGAACAACTTCTTATAGGGACTGTGTTTCTCTATTGATTCGTTTACCTGGAGCTTTTAGACGAGTTGAGGACTTCAATATTCGTAATCGTGGTATAACTAAACAAGAGGCCCAAGTGGGCCTGTAGACACTCTACTGGTATGATGTGGTTCAAAAACATAAACATGATAGAGGCCAACCCAAGAAACATGTTTCCTATATATAACTCTATGTAAACTTTCGGTTATCGTCGCGGCCATTTTGAATATTTGACGACAACGAAAAACACAAACTTGACAGAGGCCAACAATAGGAACATGTATATGATATTTAACTAGAATGTAATATGTGGTAATATGTCGTTTGATAAATGTCCCTAAATTTGACTTACGTTTAGCCATGGTGGCCATCATGGATGACTGGAGGCCCCAAAAACACAAATCTGAGGGGGACTAACCCAAAGATCATTGTGATTAAATTTCATTAAAATCCTTCAAGCGGTTTCAGAGAAAATGTCATTTTTAACGTTTTCCTATTTAACTCTATGTAAATTTTGGGTCGCTGTGGCGGCCATTCTGATTAATCAACGATAACGAAAAACACAAACTTGATAGAGGCTAACCCAAGGAACATGTTTATGATATTGCACAAGAATGGAATAAGTGGTTTCGAATGAGATGTTGTTTTAAATTTCCTTAAATTTGACCTAATTTTAGCCATGACGGTCATCTTAGATGACTGGCAGCCACGAAAAACATAATTCTGAGGGGGACTATCCTAAAGATCATTGTAATGAAGTTTCATCAAAATCCTTCAAGCGGTTTTGATTATTCGACGATAACGAAAAACACAAACTTGATAGATGCCAACCCAAGGACAATGTATATGATATTTCACAAGAATGGAATAATTGGTTTTGGAGGAGATGTCGTTTGAAATTTCCTTAAATTTGACCTAATTTTAGTCATGGCGGCCACCTTTGATGACTGGCAGCCGCAAAAAAAACACAAATCTGAGAGGGACTATCCCAATGATCATTGTGATTAAAGTTTCATAAAAATCCTTCAAGCGGTTTCAGAGAAGATGTCATTTTTTACGTTTTCCCATATAACTCTATGTAAACTTTGAGTCGCCGTGACGGGCATTTTGATTATTCGACGATAACGAAAAACATAAACTTGATAGAGGCCAATCCAAGGATCATGTTTATAATATTTCACAAGAATGGAATAAGTGGTTTTGGATGAGATGTCGTTTGAAATTTCCTTAAATTTGACATAATTTTAGCCATGGTGGCAATCTTGGATGACTGGCGGCCGCGAAAAACATAAATCTGAGGGGAACTATCCTAAAGATCATTGTAATGAAGTTTCATCAAAATCCTTCAAACGGTTTCAAAGAATATGTCCTTTTTAGCCTTTTCCTATATAACTCTATGTAAACTTTGAGTCGACGTGACGGGCATTTTAATTATTCGACGCTAACGAAAAACACAAACTTGTTAGAGGCCAATCCAAGGAACATGTTTAAGGTATTTCACAATAATGGAATAAGTGGTTTCGGAGGAGATATCGTTTGAAAATTCCTTAAATTTGACCTAATTTTAGCCATGGCGGCCATCTTAGATGACTGGCGGCCATGAAAAACACAAATCTGAGAGGGGGCCTCCTAAGTAACATTGTGATGAAGTTTCATTAAAATCCTTCAAGCGGTTTCAGAGGAGATGTCCATTTTATAAAATTGCTAACAGACAGACAGACGGACGAAAAGCGATCCCATAAGCTCGCAGGGCGTTTGGCCAGTAGAGCTAAAAAACTACCCTATTAGGACTACCGCTACCATAAACATCAAAACCCTTTGCAATCTTTTATTATCGTAACCCTGATCTACTTAATTTAAAAGTAATTTGAGGACTTTTCTGCGACAAGTATTATCGAAGTCTGACCTAAAGTGACGTGATTTACAAACTTCGTAACATTCTTGGTTGTAATCTCTTTCATACAATCCTTTTCAAACTTGTTAAAAACGGTTATTACCAGGTATCATTTTGATGACCCATTTACACTTCTCCGCTATGTTTTCCTCTTTGATTGTGCGATGATCGGACAGATTGTGGATCCTATAATGACGTCTACCTATATCCTCAAAAGACTGTAGCATTCGATATTTGTCTTCGATCTTGTCTTGTCGTACACTTACTGATTTGTTCTCGTGTTGCTCTCGCTTCTGCTAAGTCATTGAGTACTTGCTTTGTGGAAATTTATGCTTTTGTATTTGCTATATTGATATATACATGATCATGTCTGTGTTGACTAATAATGCCGCTTAGTGTGTTAAGCAATATAACATGGTGCGGATTTTTTTATTTACTCTGTCCTGTTTTATTGGGATGGCAATAGGATTAGTGGGGTGTGGTGCACCCTTGAACCTGGTTTAAACCCCAGCGGCCTTTTCACCACTGACCGATCCAAGGCGGTAGCCCTGTTGGCAATCTGTTTGTGTTTGTGATGTCACATGCCTTGTTTGTTATTAATATTGTAATTATTGTTTGTGTTAATGCGTATTTTAAGTTGACTGTGCTCTGTGAAAGCTACATTTCCTGTTCGACTTGTATAACTAATTGTATTTAACGAAAAGGAGAAATAAGAAGATTGATTGAATTGGATTTTATAGTCGCACCAACAGCTAAGGTCATATGGCGACTTTCCAGCTTCCACTGGTGGAGGAAGACCCCAGATGCCCCTTTGGGCAATTTTCGTGCACGGGCGGGCACCTGGGTAGAACCACCGACGTTCCGCAAGCCAACTGGATAGCTTCCTCACATAAAGATTCCTAGGCCCCTGAGGGATCGAACCTACAGCGGTGAGGGGCAAGTGATTTCAAGTCAGAGACTCTAACCACTCGGCCACGGACGCCCCAGAAATAAGAAGAGTAATGCTAGAGATCAATATATAAATGATGCGTAATGGCCTGCAAAATCGGCCGATATGCTGATATGTTAACCGTAGGATACTCAGACATCCAGATTTTCCATCATTAATACACGTTTTAGACATATATTTAACTTACTAAAATAGACATCTTACATTTGTAAAAGCATTCACGAAAGCGGTCACTGTATATGTCGATACATATCGTATTTAGATATGAGTTCTCATTTGACTGCCAGAATCTCTATAATTATGTATAAGTGTTTCAGATATATAATTATGTATGATACAGTAAAATAGCAGCGCTCTCTTTCCTGGCACTATTTTACCGTTTCATAATTACTGACTTGCTTTCGTGTACTGTCCACTGCATGGTAAAACAAAGGCAAAACCAGGCGGACCGTTCTATCAGTATTATAAACTGAACATACAATTTAAATCACCGAGAGTAATTTCCATCAGGAAGAAATATAAACCCACATGTTATTGCATTGTCCTGAATCACAATAGTTGTTACAAAATAAAAAAAATATTTGAATTTCAGAGACTGAAGAAGAATTATATTCAGCTTTGTTAGCAAATTACAACCAACAGCCGTGTACACACTAATTAATCTTAACAGAGAATTACATTTTCTAAACCAAATAATTATAAAACAAACTTTCTACAGGGCTTTTAAATATGAAGAAGAAAATATTTTGAAATTCTGCAGAAATTCTGCAGAAAACCACAAAACTACAGCACTTAAACCATTTGGGAATAATTGGAATGAAGAACCTTGAAAATAATTCCAGTTAAGTAGATGACCTATTTAAATTCTAGAATACGCCTAGATTACAGTTGTGGCTAGAGCAAAACAAGTGAACCGATATTTTGTTTTCATTAAAGGTTGCGGTATTCTGAATTAAGCATAGGCCTGTCCACGCCCCTTTCTAGTAACTACCAGAGCAAAAAGTGAAAATATATGTTCAGAATCAATAAAATTAATACAGTTTATTAAAATGGGAGCATTGTTCAAACATTCAATCATGAGATTAATAACCCCCATTCGAAAACAGGTAAAACTGTACGGCGGTTATGCACATTTGGTGGCCATGTATAAAAGTTCTGCTGGGAAAACATATTTGTTTTTTTGTTTTTGTTTTAATTTTAGCACATTGGGCTCGGATTTATAAAAACAGTAAGAAACACATTTTTGAATTTAAGGTGCTGTTTTGTTTTTGTCGTCGGAAAACCAAGCAGTATGTCTCATGGGAAAGCAATTAGTGACCCGCAACCTAAATCAATTATCAAAATTGTATTTACATCAAACTCAAAGCGCATGACACAACAAAGATATATTTTGATAACCGAAACGAAAACTATAATTTAAATGTTGAAAACTAAACAATGATTATACCATTGATTATTAATAATTAAATGTAAGAATTATTCTGTGTTTTTGCGAGCCGTACGGTAGAAGGGTACTTCCAGATACACTGCCAATTCGCAGGGAGAATGCATAATAGGTCATCATATTTGTAACAGAGTGAGAACTGTATTGAACCTATCGTGCGACCTGTGTTGGACCGGTTAATTGATGTAATTTTGTGTTTAGATAGCAAGCACTAGATGCCAATAACTTTCCATACATTCAGCATTCGTTAACAACATGACCGACTACTGACCACTAGAAACTGAACTAGTGTGTGTTTGATCATACGCGAATGCATCTGTTTATATATAGCAATTCGTGACTTGTCGATGGAACCGAGTGTGTGAAGTGTTCAATATCGCCTCCGCAAGTTGAACTTTATTTCACCTTTATCCTATCCCTATTTAGCATCGCGTGGTTATCTGAAAATTGTTGATACTATCAACAAGTATGAATATAATAAATGTTTGAATCAAATCCAAAGACTTGATTAAAATTAAAATGGCAGTAAACAAATAAAGCATAATTTAGAACTTTCCAAATATATTAAAACGTATCTAATAATACAGTTGTTCTTGACAGCTGTATAACCTGTTGTGATTCAGTATTATAAGATACATGACAGGTATATATCAAATGACACCCTATAGTCTCAGTATTTGCCTTTTTATATGTTTTATTGGCAGACATTCTGAATTTGTATCGTATAATAATATATCAGCCACATTGGCTCTCATTTAGATTTTAGACAAATTCGTTACACTTGGGTATTATAGCTTTAAAAGTAGTTGATGAAGATTTAAACCAGACATGCCATCATTAGTATACGAATAGTTAACATTAGCATTCTACAATTATGGACTTTCAGCTGTTATACATGATGTGATATGCACCAAAAAAATCATTATTGACCGAGGCGATAGCCGAGGTCAATAATGATTTTTTGGTACATATCAACATCATGTATAACAGCTGAAAAGTCCATAACTGTTTTATTATATAACCCTCAATTTACAATTATATAAAACAGGTCAATATCAAAAAAAAAATTATATAAAACAGGTCAATATCAAAAAAACAGGTCAATATCAAAAAAACAGGTCAATATCGCTAGATATTTTTTCTAAAAAATTACTTTTTAGCCAATGAAAACGCGTCTATTTATAGGTTATATAATAATATCTAATACGGCCCTTTGGGAAAACACAATAAAACAAACCACGTCAATTCTGCTGAACCATGAACATGCTTGTCATCTCTCATCAGTTTCATTTGGGTTTCAGCATTATGATTTTAGAAACAAACAACACACAATAAAATACGTTTTAGTGGAAGGCCTTTGCATCTCCATCCTAAACATAATAGTTCAGGTTGTGTAGCAGTTGAATACCATTTTCATCAAACATCAGACGAGTCTAACAACTACCAAGTAGGAATGCAAAAATATATGTCATCTTGGTTCAGTATGAAGCCAAGAAGCGTAAATATCAATAACCTGACTAGCGAAAGACTATGAAGCTACGTAGAAGGACATTGTGTTATAGCAGTGATACTTAGAACTAATTTAATAAAGCTTTGCAGTTGGTGAATGCCGCAAACATGTCAGTCACTTATTATGTCAATCCGTATGATCACTTATTATTAATGCAGAAATTATCGGTAAGTCATCGGTAAATTATCGGCAGGTTATCGGCCTCATGAGTATCTTTGTTGCACATTAATTGGTTTATTAAGTATGAGTATATTTGCTGCAATGAAATACACTAACTGGTATTCGTGATCAAAATGAAAGGAATGGTTAGTTATCATATAGCGATAACAATAACACTAAATACATGTCAAAAATGAAACAAATGGTCATATAGAAATCACAGCACCCAAACGCAAGGTCACAGTCCGCACTGCTTTACTAAGAACAAATTAAATGTACAACGAAAATGACAAACACATGACAACGAGACAGGGTTAGCCAAATGGTCAGTAGGCAATAAGCCCTGCTGGTTGGCTTAAATCGATTTTATGTGTACACAACCTCGCTATTATCTCGTCCTCAGCGCTCTAATTGATAAGATAGTATAAATAAAAGTACATCCCACCTAAAGAAATTCTCTAACTAAAAGACCACATCAACATAAATTAGGAAACCATGGTATAACAACAGAGTAAGAGTGAGGTTTGATGCCTCCTAGAACATGGTTTAAACCCCAGTGGCCTTTTCCCCGCTAACCGTTCCAATGCGGTAGCCTTTTTTTCAACACGTTTATGTTTGTGATGTCATATACCTGCCTTTTATTTATCCTTATAACTGGTATTTGTTTCGATGCGTGTTTTTGGTTGACTGTGGTCCTTGAATGATACATTTCGTGTCCGACTTTTATATCTACTTATATTGTAATGATTCCCTCGTGATTATCCAGCGAGTTTATTAAAGTCAATTATAAACACGAATGTAAGATTCTATTTATCACATGACACACCGACGATGTGGTAGTTCCACTTTAATTTGTTGTAGCATGGTCGGTGACAGAATGCAGAGCATTAAATCGTTTAATTTAGGTTAACTAAAGGGGCGTGGCTTTACCGTATTACAACAACCGGATATTGGAATTTAGAGTACGGTCACTATGACGTCACAGTGTTACTCAGTACACCATGCTACAAAAAAGATAGAGTCTGGTCTCAGCTCGTTGGCTTATTTAAACACCGAGATGGGCGTAGTCTGTCTCAGCTCGTTGCCCATCTCGGTGTTTAAATAAGCCAATAGACAGACTACGCCCATCTCGGTGTTTAAATAAGCCAATTCGCTGAGACCAGACTCTATCTATTACTTAAATTACCTTGTATTAAAAACAAATCGTTATGAAGTTTTGTTGTTTACATGACGACGGCTACGTTACGCATAACGCGTTCGCACTACAAATAATTCGACACCCTAAACCAAATGTAACGTTACTAACATGCATTTTATGAAGTAACGGTTCAAATAATGATACATATTTAAGGTGTCTGGACGTATCGTATGATACGCCATGCAAACATTTGAGTTTAAATGTTTCACTGCACACAAACACAGTGGTTCTGTTCCCATTTGCATGGCTTTATTACACTCCAAGCCAAGTTATGTGATATAATTCTGTATACATGCAAGCAATCGTCATCGGTCGAGCATGTCTGTGTTACATTTGTGTTTCAGATGCACGAGCATGTCTGTGTTACGTTTATGTTTCAGATGTATTATATATATACACGAGCATGTCTGTGTTTCGATTATGTTTCAGATGTATTTTACATATACACGAGCATGTCTGTGTTACGTTTATGTTTCAGATGTATTATATATATACACGAGCATGTCTGTGTTACGTTTATGTTTCAGGTGTATTATATATATACACGAGCATGTCTGTGTTACGTTTATGTTTCAGATGTATTTTACATATACACGAGCATGTGTGTGTTTCGTTTATGTTTCAGATGTATTATATATATACACGAGCATGTCTGTGTTACGTTTATGTTTCAGATGTATTTATACACGAGCATGTCTGTGTTACGTTTATGTTTCAGATGTATTTATACACGAGCATGTCGTGTTACGTTTATGTTTCAGATGTATTATATATATAAACGAGCATGTCTGTGTTACATTTATGTTTCAGATGTATTTATACACGAGCATGTCTGTGTTACGTTTATGTTTCAGATGTATTTATACACGAGCATGTGTGTGTTTCGTTTATGTTTCAGATGTATTATATATATACACGAGCATGTCTGTGTTTCGTTTATGTTTCAGATGTATTTTACATATACACGAGCATGTCTGTGTTTCGATTATGTTTCAAATGTATTATACATATACACGAGCATGTCTGTGTTACGTTTATGTTTCAGATGTATTTATACACGAGCATGTCTGTGTTACGTTTATGTTTCAGATGTATTATATATATACACGAGCATGCTGTATTACGTTTATGTTTCAGATGTATTATATATACGAGGGGCATCCCAGAAATGTTGAGACTTTTGCTATAACATTTTTATTATCTATTCATTTAAAAAGATATTTGGCACCAATGCAGTTTCATATATTATCTTCTATTTCCGAAAGTGACAGTGTTACTGATGGCACGAAACACAAGTTTTGTCGTCGCTATAGCAACCATATAATGCTGATGCGGGGAGAGTCTAAACGGTCTCTTGAGTTGCTTAAGAAATAGTGATATTACCAGTGAATATAGATGTCAAATTTGGCGCGCTTTAGCGTGTGTGTTAGACGACGTCACACGCACACGCTCAGTAAATTTTGACGTCATATCCGTTTCCGTTAGTATACAGTCGGTAATCAATGAGTAGCAGCAAACTTAAAGATCCGAAGAAAATGACGTCGACAGATCCGCATGAAAGTCGTGTAGTAATCAAATTGTGTTGTGGACTTGGGCAGACACCTATCCAAACATTGAAAATAATTAACCGATCGTCTATGAAGTCAACTGTATCTCGTGCACTCGTGTTCAGGTGGCACAAGCGTTTTAGTGAAGAAAGTGCATCGTTACAAGATGATGAAAAGAGTTGAACGTGTTTGACGTCATTGTTGCAGTTCACGACGTCGTGACGTCGCTATGACCGTCCCCGCTTCAGCATAGTACTCCTTGCACAGATGTGAATATTTTCAACATTATATGTACAATTATCATGATTCTTGGTAATCTGGTGCACAAAAGATGAAACTATATTTCTTGGGGTTTTTAATGTTGTATTCCCAACGACCTTTGAATAAGTGCAAAAATCTCAATACTTTTGGGATGCCCCTCGTATATACACGAGCATGTCTGTGTTACATTTGTGTTTCAGATGCACGAGCATGTCTGTGTTACGTTTATGTTGCAGATGTATTATATATATACACGAGCATGTCTGTATTACGTTTATGTTTCAGTTGTATTTATACACGAGCATGTCTGTGTTGCGTTTATGTTTCAGATGTATTATATATATACACGAGCATGTCTGTGTTACGTTTATGTTTCAGGTGTATTTATACACAAGCATGTCTGTGTTACGTTTATGTTTCAGATGTATTATACATAAACACGAGCATGCCTGTATTACGTTTATGTTTCAGATGTATTATATATATACACGAGCATGTCTGTGTTACGTTTATGTTTCAGATGTATTTATACACGAGCATGTCTGTGTTACGTTTATGTTTCAGTTGTATTTATACACGAGCATGTCTGTGTTACTTTTATGTTTCAGTTGTATTTATACACGAGCATGTCTGTGTTACGTTTATGTTTCAGATGTATTATATATATACACGAGCATGTCTGTGTTACGTTTATGTTTCAGATGTATTATATATATACACGAGCATGTCTGTGTTTCGATTATGTTTCAAATGTATTTTACATATACACGAGCATGTCTGTGTTACGTTTATGTTTCAGGTGTATTTATACACAAGCATGTCTGTGTTACGTTTATGTTTCAGATGTATTATACATAAACACGAGCATGTCTGTGTTACGTTTATGTTTCAGGTGTATTAAACATATACACGAGCATGTCTGTGTTACGTTTATGTTTCAGATGTATTATATATATACACGAGCATGTCTGTGTTACGTTTATGTTTCAGGTGTATTAAACATATACAGGAGCATGTCTGTGTTTCTATTATGTTTCAGATGTATTTATACACGAGCATGTCTGTGTTACTTTTATGTTTCAGTTGTATTTATACACGAGCATGTCTGTGTTTCGTTTATGTTTCAGATATATTATATATATACACGAGCATGTCTGTGTTTCGATTATGTTTCAGATGTATTTTACATATACACGAGCATGTCTGTGTTACGTTTATGTTTCAGATGTATTATATATATACACGAGCATGTCTGTGTTTCGATTATGTTTCAAATGTATTTTACATATACACGAGCATGTCTGTGTTACGTTTATGTTTCAGATGTATTATATATATACACGAGCATGTCTGTGTTTCGATTATGTTTCAAATGTATTTTACATATACACGAGCATGTCTGTGTTACGTTTATGTTTCAGATGTATTATATATATACACGAGCATGTCTGTGTTTCGATTATGTTTCAGATGTATTTTACATATACACGAGCATGTCTGTGTTACGTTTATGTTTCAGATGTATTATATATATACACGAGCATGTCTGTGTTTCGATTATGTTTCAAATGTATTTTACATATACACGAGCATGTCTGTGTTACGTTTATGTTTCAGATGTATTTATACACGAGCATGTCTGTGTTACGTTTATGTTTCAGATGTATTATATATATACACGAGCATGCTGTATTACGTTTATGTTTCAGATGTATTATATATACGAGGGGCATCCCAGAAATATTGAGACTTTTGCTATAACATTTTTATTATCTATTCATTTAAAAAGATATTTGGCACCAATGCAGTTTCATATATTATCTTCTATTTCCGAAAGTGACAGTGTTACTGATGGCACGAAACACAAGTTTTGTCGTCGCTATAGCAACCATATAATGCTGATGCGGGGAGGGTCTAAACGGTCTCTTGAGTTGCTTAAGAAATAGTGATATTACCAGTGAATATAGATGTCAAATTTGGCGCGCTTTAGCGTGTGTGTTAGACGACGTCACACGCACACGCTCAGTAAATTTTGACGTCATATCCGTTTCCGTTAGTAAACAGTCTTTAATCAATGAGTAGCAGCAAACTTAAAGATCCGAAGAAAATGACGTCGACAGATCCGCATGAAAGTCGTGCAGTAATCAAATTGTGTTGTGGACTTGGGCAGACACCTACCCAAACATTGAAAATAATAAACCGATCGTCTATGAAGTCAACTGTATCTCGTGCACTCGTGTTCAGGTGGCACAAGCGTTTTAGTGAAGAAAGTGCATCGTTACAAGATGATGAAAAGAGTTGAACGTGTTTGACGTCATTGTTGCAGTTCACGACGTCGTGACGTCGCTATGACCGTCCCCGCTTCAGCATAGTACTCCTTGCACAGATGTGAATATTTTCAACATTATATGTACAATTATCATGATTCTTGGTAATCTGGTGCACAAAAGATGAAACTATATTTCTTGGGGTTTTTAATGTTGTATTCCCAACGACCTTTGAATAAGTGCACAAATCTCAATACTTTTGGGATGCCCCTCGTATATACACGAGCATGTCTGTGTTACATTTGTGTTTCAGATGCACGAGCATGTCTGTGTTACGTTTATGTTGCAGATGTATTATATATATACACGAGCATGTCTGTATTACGTTTAAGTTTCAGTTGTATTTATACACGAGCATGTCTGTGTTGCGTTTATGTTTCAGATGTATTATATATATACACGAGCATGTCTGTGTTACGTTTATGTTTCAGGTGTATTTATACACAAGCATGTCTGTGTTACGTTTATGTTTCAGATGTATTATACATAAACACGAGCATGTCTGTATTACGTTTATGTTTCAGATGTATTATATATATACACGAGCATGTCTGTGTTACGTTTATGTTTCAGATGTATTTATACACGAGCATGTCTGTGTTACGTTTATGTTTCAGATGTATTATATATATACACGAGCATGTCTGTGTTTCGAGTATGTTTCAGATGTATTTTACATATACACGAGCATGTCTGTGTTGCGTTTATGTTTCAGATCTATTATATATATACACGAGCATGTCTGTGTTTCGAGTATGTTTCAGATGTATTTTACATATACACGAGCATGTCTGTGTTTCGATTATGTTTCAGATGTATTATATATATACACGAGCATGTCTGTGTTACGTTTATGTTTCAGGTGTATTAAACATATACACGAGCATGTCTGTGTTACGTTTATGTTTCAGATGTATTATATATATACACGAGCATGTCTGTGTTACGTTTATGTTTCAGATGTATTATATATATACACGAGCATGTCTGTGTTACGTTTATGTTTCAGGTGTATTAAACATATACACGAGCATGTCTGTGTTACGTTAATGTTTCAGATGTATTATACATATACAGGAGCATGTCTGTATTACGTTTATGTTTCAGATGTATTATATATATACACGAGCATGTCTGTGTTACGTTTATGTTCCAGATGTATTTATACACGAGCATGTATGTGTTACGTTTATGTTTCAGATGTATTATATATATACACGAGCATGTCTGTGTTTCGATTATGTTTCTGATGTATTTTACATATTCACGAGCATGTCTGTGTTACGTTTATGTTTCAGATGTATTATATATATACACGAGCATGTCTGTGTTACGTTTATGTTTCAGGTGTATTAAACATATACACGAACATGTCTGTGTTTCGATTATGTTTCTGATGTATTTATACACGAGCATGTCTGTGTTACATTTATGATTCAGATGTATTTATACACGAGCATGTCTGTGTTACGTTTATGTTTCAGATGTATTTTACATATACACGAGCATGTCTGTGTTACATTTTGTTTCAGATGTATTTATACACGAGCATGTCTGTGTTACGTTTATGTTTCAGATGTATTTATACACGAGCATGTCTGTGTTGCGTTTATGTTTCAGATGTATTTATACACGAGCATGTCTGTGTTGCGTTTATGTTTCAGATGTATTTATACACGAGCATGTCTGTGTTACATTTATGTTTCAGTTGTATTTATACACGAGCATGTCTGTGTTACGTTTATGTTTCAGATGTATTTATACACGAGCATGTCTGTGTTGCGTTTATGTTTCAGATATATTATACATATACATGAGCATGTCTGTGTTACGTTTATGTTTCAGATGTACTATTTATATACACGAGCATGTCTGTGTTACGTTTATGTTTCAGATGTATTTATACACGAGCATGTCTGTGTTTCGTTTATGTTTCAGATGTATTTATACTCGAGCATGTCTGTGTTATATTTATGTTTCAGATGTATTATATATAAACACGAGCATGTCTGTGTTTCGTTTATGTTTCAGATGTATTTATACACGAGCATGTCTGTGTTACGTTTATGTTTCAGATGTATTATACATATACACGAGCATGTCTGTGTTACATTTATGTTTCAGATGTATTATATATATACACGAGCATGTCTGTGTTACGTTTATGTTTCAGATGTATTATATATATACCCGAGCATGTCTGTGTTTCGTTTATGTTTCAGATGTATTATATATATACACGAGCATGTCTGTGTTTCGTATATGTTTCAGATATATTATATATATACACGAGCATGTCTGTGTTTCGTTTATGTTTCAGATGTATTTATACACGAGCATGTGTGTGTTTCGTTTATGTTTCAGATGTAATATATATATACACGAGCATGTCTGTGTTTCGATTATGTTTCAGAAGTATTTTATATATACACGAGCATGTCTGTGTTACGCTTATGTTTCAGATGTATTATATATATACACGAGCATGTCTGTGTTACGTTTATGTTTCAGGTGTATTATATATATACACGAGCATGTCTGTGTCACGTTTATGTTTCAGATGTATTTATACACGAGCATGTCTGTGTTTCGAATATGTTTCAGATGTATTTTATATATACACGAGCATGTCTGTGTTACGTTTATGTTTCAGATGTATTTACACACGAGCATGTCTGTGTTACATTTATGTTTCAGATGTATTATACATACATATACACGAGCATGTCTGTGTTACGTTTATGTTTCAGGTGTATTTATACACGAGCATGTCTGTGTTACGTTTATGTTTCAGATGTATTATATATATACACGAGCATGTCTGTGTTACGTTTATGTTTCAGATGTATTATATATATACACGAGCATGTCTGTGTTACGTTTATGTTTCAGATGTATCTTTACACGAGCATGTCTGTGTTTCGAATATGTTTCAGATGTATTTTATATATACACGAGCATGTCTGTGTTACGTTTATGTTTCAGATGTATTTATACACGAGCATGTCTGTGTTACATTTATGTTTCAGATGTATTATACATACATATACACGAGCATGTCTGTGTTACGTTTATGTTTCAGGTGTATTTATACACGAGCATGTCTGTGTTACGTTTATGTTTCAGATGTATTATATATATACACGAGCATGTCTGTGTTACATTTATGTTTCAAATGTAGTATACATACATATACACGAGCATGTCTACGTTACGTTTATGTTTCAGATTTATTTATACACGAGCATGTCTGTGTTACATTTATGTTTCAGATGTATTATACATACCACTAGCGGATCCAGGGGGGGGGCGCACCCGGCGCGCGCCCCCCCCTAAAAATTCCGGATCATACATGTATGTCCATGTTACTGTAGATAAAATATCAAACAATTTCGTTGCACGCCCTCAGTATAAAATTTTTTTTCGCTCGCTTCGCTCGCTCGACGCATAATGGCTAATGAGTCGTTTAATTAACACATTAAATTGTTAAATCATTTTATTTGAAAACGCACTTTTTTATTCATACATGTATGTCCATGTTACTGTAGATAAAATATCAAACAATTTCGATGCATGCCCTCAGTATAAAAAATGTTCTCGCTCGCTCGACGCATAATGGCTAATGAGTGGTTTAATTAACACATTGTTAAATCTTTTTATTTGAAAACGGACTTTTTTTATTCATACATGTATGTCCATATTATTGTACATAAAATATCAAACTATTTCGATGCACGCCCTCAGTATAAAAAATGTTCTCGCTCGCTCGACGCATAATGGCTAATGAGTGGTTTAATTAACACACTGTTAAATCTTTTTATTTGAAAACAGACTTTTTTTATTCATACATGTATGTCCATATTATTGTACATTAAATATCAAACAATTTCGTTGCACGCCCTCAGTATAAAAAAAATTCTTGCTCGCTTCGCTCGCTCGACGCATAATGGCTAATGAGTCGTTTAATTAACACATTGTTAAATCCTTTTATTTGAAAACGGACTTTTTTATTCATACATGTATGTCCATGTTACTGTAGATACAATATCAAACAAATTCGATGCACGCCCTCAGTATAAAACATGTTCTCGCTCGCTCGACGCATAATGGCTAATGAGTGGTTTAATTAACACATTGTTCAATCATTTTATTTGAAAACGGCCTTTTTTTTATTCATATATGTTACTGTAGATAAAATATCAATCAATTTCGATGCACTCCCTCACTGGCTCAGTATAATTTTTTTTTATCGCTCGTTCGACGCATAATGGCTATTGAGTGGTTTAATTAACATTGTTAATTCCTTTTATTTGAAAACGGACTTTTTTACCCTATCAATGCACTACCGCAACCGTTTTATGAGGCTAGAGACGGACCCGAAAATTGACCAAAATCTTACGCCCCCCCTAAGCTGAAATCCTGGATCCGCCCCTGCATACATATACACGAGCATGTCTGTGTTACGTTTATGTTTCAGATGTACTTATACATGAGCATGTCTGTGTTACGTTTTATGTTTCAGATGTATTATATATATACACGAGCATGTCTGTATTAAATTTATGTCTCAGATGTTTTATATATATACACGAGCATGTCTGTATTACGTTTATGTTTCAGATGTATTTATACACGAGCATGTCTGTGTTACGTTTATGTTTCAGATGTATTTATACACGGGCATGTCGGTGTTACATTTATGTTTCAGATGTATTATACACGAGCATGTCTGTGTTACATTTATGTTTCAGATGTATTCATACACGAGCATGTCTGTGTTACATTTATGTTTCAGATGTATTATACATACATATACACGAGCATGTCTGTGTTACGTTTATGTTTCAGATGTATTTATACACGAGCATGTCTGTGTTACGCTTATGTTTCAGATGTGTTTATACACGAGCATGTCTGTGTACATTTATGTTTCAGATGTATTATACATACATATACACGAGCATGTCTGTGTTACGTTTATGTTTCAGATGTATTTATACACGGGCATGTCTGTGTTACATTTATGTTTCAGATGTATTATACATACATATACACGAGCATGTCTGTGTTACGTTTATGTTTCAGATGTATTTATACACGAGCATGTCTGTGTTACGTTTATGTATCAGATGTATTATATATATACACGAGCATGTCTGTATTACATTTATGTTTCAGATGTATTTATACACGAGCATATCTGTGTTACGTTTATGTTTCAGATGTGTTTATACACGAGCATGTCTGTGTTACATTTATGTTTCAGATGTATTTATACACGAACATGTCTGTGTTACGTTTATGTTTCAGATGTATTTATACACGGGCATGTCTGTGTTGCATTTATGTTTCAGATGTATTTATACACGGACATGTCTGTGTTGCATTTATGTTTCAAATGTATTTATACACGAGCATGTCTGTGTTGCATTTATGTTTCAGATGTATTTATACACGAGCATGTCTGTGTTGCGTTTATGTTTCAGATGTGTTTATACACGAGCATGTCTGTGTTACATTTATGTTTCAGATGAAAATATACACGAGCATGTCTGTGTTACATTTATGTTTCAGATGTATTTATACACGGGCATGTCTGTGTTACATTTATGTTTCAGATGTATTTATACACGAGCATGTCTGTGTTACATTTATGTTTCAGATGTATTATACATACATATACACGAGCCTGTCTGTGTTACGTTTATGTTTCAGATGTATTTATACACGAGCATGTCTGTGTTACATTTATGTTTCAGATGTAGTTATACACGAGCATGTCTGTGTTGCGTTTATGTTTCATATGTGTTTATACACGAGCATGTTTGTGTTACATTTATGTTTCAGATGTATTTATACACGAGCATGTCTGTGTTACATTTATGTTTCACATGTATTTATACACGAGCATGTCTGTGTTGCGTTTATGTTTCAAATGTATTTATACACGAGCATGTCTGTGTTGCGTTTATGTTTCAGATGTATTTATACACGGGCATGTCTGTGTTACATGCATGTTTCAGATGTGTTTATACACGGGCATGTCTGTGTTGCATTTATGTTTCAGATGTGTTTATACACGGACATGTCTGTGTTGCGTTTATGTTTCAAATGTGTTTATACACGAGCATGTCTGTGTTACATTTATGTTTCAGATGTGTTTATACACGGGCATGTCTGTGTTGCGTTTATGTTTCCGATGTGTTTATACACGAGCATGTCTGTGTTACATTTATGTTTCAGGTGTATTTATACACGAGCATGTCTGTGTTACGTTTATGTTTCAGATGTATTGATACACGAGCATGTCTGTGTTACATTTATGTTTCAGATGTATTTATACACGAGCATGTCTGTGTTGCGTTTATGTTTCAGATGAGTTTATACACGGGCATGTCTGTGATACGTTTATGTTTCAGATGTGTTTATACACGAGCATGTCTGTGTTACATTTATGTTTCAGATGTGTTTATACACGGGCATGTCTGTGTTGCGTTTATGTTTCAGATGTGTTTATACACGAGCATGTCTGTGTTACATTTATGTTCCAGGTGTATTTATACACGAGCATGTCTGTGTTACATTTATGTTTCAGATGTATTTATACACGAGCATGTCTGTGTTACGTTTATGTTTCAGATGTATTTATACACGAGCATGTCTGTGTTACGTTTATGTTTCAGATGTACATATACACGAGCATGTCTGTGTTACGTTTATGTTTCAGGTGTATTATACATATACACGAGCATGTCTGTGTTACGTTTATGTTTCAGATGTATTTATACACGAGCATGTCTGTTTTACATTTATGTTTCAGGTGTATTTATACACGAGCATGTTTGTGTTACGTTTATTTTTCAGATGTATTATATATATACACGAGCATTTCTGTATTACATTTGTTTCAGGTGTATTTATACACGGACATGTCTGTGTTACGTTTATGTTTCAGATGTATTTATACACGAGCATGTCTGTGTTACGTTTATGTTTCAGATGTAGTTATACACGAGCATGTCTGTGTTACATTTATGTTTCAGGTGTATTTATACACGAGCATGTCTGTGTTACGTTTATGTTTCAGATGTATTATATATATACACGAGCATGTCTGTATTACATTTATGTTTCAGATGTATTTATACACGAGCATGTCTGTGTTACGTTTATGTTTCAGATGTATTTATACACGAGCATGTCTGTGTTACATTTATGTTTTAGATGTATTATACATACATATACACGAGCATGTCTGTGTTACATTTATGTTTCAGATGTATTATACATACATATACACGAGCATGTCTGTGTTACATTTATGTTTCAGATGTGTTTATACACGAGCATGTCTGTGTTACATTTATGTTTCAGATGTACATATACACGAGCATGTCTGTGTTACGTTTATGTTTTAGATGTACATATACAAGAGCATGTCTGTGTTACATTTATGTTTCAGATGTGTTTATACACGAGCATGTCTGTGTTACGTTTATGTTTCAGATGTATTTATACACGAGCATGTCTGTGTAATTTTTATGTTTCAGATGTATTATACATGCATATACACGAGCATGTCTGTGTTTCATTTATGTTTCAGATGTACATATACACGAGCATGTCTGTGTTACGTTTATGTTTCAGATGTATTTATACACGAGTATGTCTGTGTTACTTTTTAATATGTTTCAGGTGTATATATACACGAGCATGTCTGTGTTACGTTTATGTTTCAGATATATTTATACACGGGCATGTCTGTGTTACATTTATGTTTCAGATGTATTGATACACGAGCATGTCTGTGTTACATTTATTTCATTGCCGGAGCCTTTATCCTATGGATAGCTGCTATGGGTGTTTGTGTATAAGGCGTAATTACACGATTGTGTTTGTGCTTCCGTGGTGTAAAATAGTGCCTAATATAAAACGTTTCCCTGCCTTACTAGTGATACATAATGCCCACTTTTGATTGCTTTTTGTTATTATTACCTAAAATTCATCCGAATGATGTATTGGGAGCATTTATTAGTGTTTGTTTGAGATATTTGATTATAACTGACATAGACAGTAAAGCAAAAGTAGAAATTGGGTTAATCTATCTGTGATGTGTAAATATAGAACGTGACGTCGTTCAACAGATTGGCTTGTTCTTACATGATACATGACCCCCTGTTTTTATTGCACTTTTATATTGGCCGACGCTCGATCGTTTGATTGAAATGTGTTTTTAAAATTTTCTACGAAGAAAAATGCGATGTTTTTGTCTCTTGACATCCATTCGTCCGTTATAAAACTCGTCCGTTATAAAACGAGTTTGTCTCTTTACATACATTCGTCCGTTATAAAACGAAGTAGGAGAATCAATGGTGCAATGTCACCTATAAACCGACTGTGCTTTCAACAGGGTGACGTGTAATTTATCGGTATTTTACTATAAGATTTCAGGGATACTGTCACATTCTAACCATTCTATTTTCCCAATTCCACAAACTCTAACCATGAAACAACATTCTATTTAGTGAGCCATTACTAATATTGCAGATGTCTATCATATTCATATTATAACATTATACAAAACAGATGCCAAAATTAAAAACGTGTTCCTTTTGTCTCATAATGATAATGACTAGTTTATCTGGTGCTCAAATCTTGCATAATAAATGTGTTTCATTTGTTGACAATTACAAATAAAAGTATTTTTCTAACATCTACATACTGTTCGTTTTTTATCATATTCATTCCTCTTACTGTTTTCTTATGTAACTGTACTGACCGGCTTGTTATACTTCGTATCACTGTTTTCTTGCATATATGCTACATTTATTTCATACGTATATACACGAGCATACCTGTGTTACATTTATTTCATACGTATATACACGAGCATACCTGTGTTACATTTATTTCATACGTATATACACGAGCATACCTGTGTACATTTATTTCATACGTATATACACGAGCATACCTGTGTTACATTTATTTCATACGTATATACACGAGCATACCTGTGTACAGTTATTTCATACGTATATACACGAGCATATCTTGTCTATTGTTACTGGCGACTTTCTTTAGATATGTTCTTTTTACAAAAACGGCATTGACAAAGACACGACCTGGAAGCTTTATGAGTATCAAATCAAATAGAATAGAACCATCATAAATGTGTGTGCATATAAATGAACAAGGCTGTTATGCTAAATAAAAATTTGAACTCGGTGTAATTATTTTTATAATTTAATAAATCCGTATGAGACGATTATAATAACTTGTGTGATATTTTACTATAGTAGCTGAGGGAGCTGCCGTTAGCTCAGCTGTAATAATTGTGCAGATGTAAGGATGTCTCCATAAAACCAACTACCAAAGCGTTAAAATAACCATATACTCCCGAAAATTAAACCAATCCATTACAATTAAACGTTTCAGGCATCACGACTAAGTGTTTCAACAATCGGTAAATTCATTGCAGTATACTCGCAAATGACACGTTCAAGCTATTATTTTTCACGAGGTTTGGTATTTACATCTTCAAAGCAATTGTGTTGTCCTCTAATTTGATCTAATTGCTATACGCCCTTCACAATTTCGCAGTTGCGCCGATCATCATAGAACAAAATATACCTTTGAGGTCTAATTGGCATATTCATAAGAAGTAAACAATACTAAATAGTGTGTTTCTGTCTAGTAGAAAATACATAAAACAGACTAATTAAGTTAATTGCGATTCTACAGGCACACATTTATTCCCCTGAATATAAACATTGAACCCACATAGTGAGGTTATATGGTGAGACAGTGACGTTTATTAAATATGCGTGACAGCTAGCTTGAAATTTGTTTTAGCTTATTACGCGTTTGCGTGCTTGCGTGCATCAATTCAGTTGAAAATGTAAGAAAGTGCAACATATGCAATACGATTAGTGTTATAGAGGTATGTCATACAATTGTGTGTGTTTTTAATTATAAAGCTTTTACTGGTTATTTATTAGGCTCCACCTATTACAATAGGTCAGTGTAGCTTTCTAATCTACCAGAAAAATTCAATTTGATATTTGTAATATATTTCGAACTTTTCAAGAACATCTTTGTTTTGACTATCTATTACTGGCGGTTTATCTAATTATTTTTAAAACATCATTGTTTCCTGTTTTGCTTCAACTCAGCATCAACATCAGCGGACGTTGTTGTTTTTTTTGTTCCGTATATAATTAGAATCCACGAGTGTGTTTACTCTTAACCATCGGTAAACCAAATGCCATACTTGCTTACTGGTCATTCGACAATATGTGTTTACCTCTCTGTCGACACCACTCTGCTTAAGTAAATTGGAACAATCGCTTCCCTATTTTACAAACTTCTTTTTTGTCACTCGTAAGCGATCCATCTTCACGGTTAACCTCCACTTATTTAGAGTTGTCTTTTCATTGGCAACACCAGTGTCGCCTTTAGTCGTCTAACATGATTTCCTATCAATGAATCCAGCTGTCGACGTTTTAATCTCTAAACATATATATTAAATGCATTCTTGTGATCGATGTGTTAACAATGCTAAAGGTAACAATTCCGCTAAAGGTAACAACCGCCGCTAAAGGTAACAACCGCCGCTAAGGTAACAATGTCAACGCTAAAGGTAACAACTACCAATACCGCTGACAAGGTAAAAGCGCTTACGCCAAAGGTGCCACAGTACCTAAAAAGAAACCGTTTACTTAATGTTCATTGAAACTGTAGATGTTGAAAAAAGTTCTTACCTTTAGCGTCGGTCTTGTTACCTTTAGCGGAAGAGGTGATTGTTACCTTTAGCGGAGGTTGTTACCTTTAGCGTTGAAAGTGTTACCTTTAGGGGCGGTTGTACCTTTAGCGGCGGTTGTTACCTTTAGCGGAGGTTGTTACCTTTAGCGTTGAAAGTGTTACCTTTAGTGGCGGTTGTTACCTTTAGAGGCGGTTGTTACCTTTAGCGGCGGTTGTTACCTTTAGCGTTGTTACAATGTTCTTGTCTTTATTGAGCTTGTTCTTAGTCACCATTGTTTAAACCAAGTTTACACCCTTCGTCCCCTATGTAAGTAAACTCCTCGTGGTGTCACCACCGTTAATTACATAAGTGTGACTATATTCTAAGTCGAGTGTTACTGTCCTCAGGTATTCTACTCACTTAACCGTTCAATAACTCACAGACGGAGTCCGTTCATTAACTCACAGACGGAGCCGTAAATCATCTATTATTCAGTTACATACTCTTTCAAATGGAATATCAACATCTCCGGAAACCACGCCTACCATTGGTTTATTTTGTCCAAACTAGGTATCCTTCAACTTAGAGTATTCGCTTCAATTGTAAATTGCGACAATTTCATAGCTCACACAGAACAATCATGTAATTTATTTAGATTATAAGACACAGTTTAAGTCGGTACTGCGAGTCATTAATGTTACTCTACATGTTTTCCAAACGTTTTTTTCCTACACCTCCTGCCTATTTACACTGTATTGCCAAACCAAGATTAATTATAAACACATTTTACTTTTTTTCCGGGCAAAGTGGTATGAACACGTGACATGAATTTAAATTTAATCTTCTTTTCTTTCTTTTTTTAAACCTAGATTTTAAGTGCTTATCTTGATAACAGGTGCCAATATCCCGAAGCAATTTGGAGAATTTAAAGGAACTAACCCGCCAAATAAAAGGCAACATTACGCTACAAACCTGTTCATCAAAACTCAGTCCAGATGTTCAATAACAACGTAGATGTGCCGATTAAAAGTATAAATTTATTCAAGGGTTCTTGAAATACAATACCCATGATTGAATATGCGTACAATGAATTATGAGTTGATAACTTTTAATTCGACGCTCCTATCTTGTGGTTTGGTCTGGCTGCTTAAAGCCGTTTATACTGTGTCTATAGTGTGAATTCTCAAAATATGAAAGTTATATATATCGTCGTCAATAGGTTTAGAAACGAAGTAAATGTGCTGTAAATGGTGGCTGTTTTTTAGCGGGCTAGCTTCTTTAAGCACGGTAAAATTCATGACGACTATCTAGCGTTACAAATGTAATATGCTGTGCAAAATCGCGACCATTATTGAAATGAAAACAGACACTTATAATTATAATCATATCTCTGTGAGTGTTGTTTATTTGAATAATATCTCCCGAGGGCTGTGTTTAAATGTGTTCCAGACAAGTTTTGACTAAATTTCCCTTGGGTATGACAAAGAAACGCACATCCCGTGTTTACACAAAGATAGGAAAAGCGATTCTTCTGTATTGTTATTGCTTCATACAAACAAGTGTGTTGTGATTTAAGTCATCTTTATTTAATTTATAGCTGATAAAATGATTTTAGACAAAGTATTTTAGAGTAATGTTCAAAATTCATGCTTTCTAAATATTCATCATCATCATCATCATCATCATCATCATCATCATCATCATCAAGGTCATCATTAGCATCATCAAAGTCATCATCATCAAGGTCATCAAAATCATCATCAAGGTCATCATTATCATTATTACTTTTATAGTCATCATCATCATCACAATACTCTGCATTATCATAATCGTCAGTTGTTGCAGCAGTAGCAACAATAACTGCATCATCAACATCAGCAGTAACAGAAGCAGTATTATAATGTTTGTCGTACAATTTGTCTCTGTAACTGGATATACTTTAACGACTATATATCGTTTTTCAGATGATGATGATGATAGTGGTATGTACGAGTATAATACTATTCGGTGATAAGGTCTCACACCTCTATTATCTCCCCTGAAAGCTCACGGACCTTAGACAAAAGGAAAACAGAAAATAATTCAATTTTTTTCTCAATTTGAGGCAAGTTTTAATTTGAAAAATAGGTTTTTCTTTGCTTTAGCATTCATCTGCAGTGAGAAAGACAGATGATACAGAAAATTCCATGTTGATATGAGGACCTAAGCACCACATATTCAGCTATGAATAAATTTTGTATTTTCCATAGGGGTCACATAAACATGAGCGAGAGAAAAAACCAACCTGGCTAACTTATGTATTTTATTGTTTTAAATTACTGGGTTTGGCTACACTAAAGATATTAAACCAACAACAATGTCTGCTGGCCTGCTTTGAAGCTCAGATGTTGGAAAAGGTTGTACAGTAACCCTATGGGAAAATTAATTGAGGTGTGAGACTATAGTTAATAAGAGTACTACGCTGTTTTATGCAAAACATACAACACCATCTTTGTTGATCTTTGTTTCGTATTGACTGTTCATGGTAAGGTAGTAATGAATAGTTTCTTTGATTTTTTTTCACTTTGATAACGCATACACATGGTAGTAATGAACAGTTTACCTGTGTTGTAATGCACGCTAACGCAAACACATCCCATACATGTGAGTAATTCTATTTCCGTGCTGATGTGTACTTTAGCACGTCGTGCTACAAAGGTGAATATGTAACAGTTTATCTGTGTTGTAATGCACGCTAACGCAAACGCATCCCATACATCTGAGTAATTCTATTTCTGTGCTGATATGTATTTTAGCACGTCGTGCTACAAAGGTGAATATGTAATCAATTTGTAAGGCATGTCAAGGATTCGTCCACCTTTATTCAAAATGTTTGGTAGCACAAATTGGGAAGAAAGTGTCTGGCAAAAAAAAAACGGTCATGGCGTGTTTACGTCTGCGTGACAACTCTTTTTTTTTTTGAATATTGTTTTAACACCCATGACTTGGTATGTTATTATGTCAAACTTGTTCCCAGTTCCTACCCATAAATAATGCTATTTTCTCTCGGCAGCTATTTTACGCTTGTTTTTCATTGTAGGAAACCAGCTTCGATGTAAAATATGCATATGCTCGTTCCTCTATCTACGGGTGTACATATCGTAAAAGCATCGCAATAAACAAGCAAAACAACAACAAATTCAAATGTTGTGTAATAGTGAATATACATGTATGCATATTGTAACTTGTAAATCATAACTTATCATATTGCCTAGGTATTCTGCATTCTGTTTTAAAACGACTAGAGTCAATGCAAACGAGTATTCAATTTGATGAAATTTAAAAAAGCCATGGTCAAATTTGCAACGTTGAAATGTGACCATTAGTTTCGTTGGTAAGCAAGTTGGCGAAACCACGTGACTTTTTGATTGGTTTCACGGCGAAAACATATCAACGCCAGACCTCGGTCTGAGGGTGTCTCGCCCACCGCGGCGAACCGCATATGAAATATTTTATTAAATTTGTGCTGAACTGATGTCCACCGAAGACAACACTTCATATGACCAAGTATCAAACAAATAAAAGCGAAGTAATCATAAGAAGTTAAGTTACTGAGGTTAAATAAGTTTTATGAGATTTGCTTCAAGGGGAGAGGAGTGTGGACAATGTTGCGTCAACAGATAGACAGACATACGGACAGGGGGAAACCAGTATACCCCACTAAACTTCGTTTAGAGGGGGTACCCACTAAACTTCTTTTAGCGGGGGTATAACACTACATATGACCAAGTATCAAAGACATAAAGTTAGGCAATCACATAGAGTTAACTGAGGTGAAGTTACCTTAATGCTTTGGTCACAACCCCTTCCGATTAGGCTTAGGATGTACTCCCGGCATGATTTTTAGCCATTTTGGCCTGGTCCCCGGCCGGACACCAGACATGGCCGGCCGGTGGCCGGGGCTCTCAGGCAGCATCGGGGAGGTGCCCGAAGAGTTTTAACTCGAAGTTAAAATTTCTCCGGTGTCCCGTAGATTTTCATAATCGGCCACATATCCTTCACACATCGTTTAAGTATCGTCCGATATCCGGCCGGGAATCGAGCGGTAATCGGCCGGTGTATGTATCCTCAGAGGAGAAAATTTTGGGACCGGACATGGGCCGATATCCGGCCGATGTCTGTTTACACATTGGAAAGTAACCCACCGATGTCCGATCGGCTTGAACCGGTGTGGACCAGATATGTTACAGACATCGGCCGGTCACCGGCCGGCTAGAACCGGACATCGGCCGGGCATCGGGCGGACTATATAAACCCCCGTCAGTCGCCGTGTACAACATTATAGCGCGTTTCTACACAAGAGACAACACACACACAACAACAACTTGAGAAGCTAAGAAGATGCCTCCCAAAGGAAAAGAAGGAGAACATGGCAAGGGCAAGGGCAAGGGCAAGCAGAAGAAGGCACCCGCAGCTCCTCGGAGAACCTCCCCCAGGAAGAAGAAGGCTGCCCCCGCCGAGGACCACAGCAGCGACGAGGAGAGCACCCATGGAGCCGGAGCTGAGTCAGATGCGTCGCAGGAGTCTGTGGCCCAGTCGCAGTCAGGGTCGCAGTCCCAGTCGCTGCCCCAGTCACAGTCCGAGTCGCAGTCGCTGTCCCAGAAGTCCAAGAGGCGCCGCAAGGAGCCAGAGTTCCCCATCGACATAATGAGGAAGATAGCGTCTTTTTTCGAGGGGAACCCTTTGTTTTACGATGTGTCACACGAGAGCAACAAGGACACCCACCTCAAGGACACGAAGCTGCTCGAGTTGAGCGCCGAGATCAACGTTCAAGGTGAGACCATTATCTATTGTGAAATATTGAATTTTTTTGGAATTTTGTGAAAATTTTACTTAAAAAATGTATTACAATTTAGAAATGTCCTAATGTTTTTCCTTTTTCTGTGTGTTACAGTGGAAGACATCATGCGCCACTTCACGAACATGCGAACAGACCACTTCAAGCTCAAGAATGCGGTCAAGACGACACCGAGCGGGTCTGGTGCAGCCAAGGTCCTGACGCCCCTCCAGCATCTGAAGGTGCACGGATACTCGTTCTTGGACCCCTTCTACAGGCCCCGTACTTCCAAGACAGACACGTGTGGAAAGGTAAGCATCTGCAAGCAGAATTTGTCGAGTTTACCTCTTTCATAAATATTTCAATATTTCACAATAGATAATACTGAATGGACAATTGGTATTAACTCATTTTCATTTTTTGCTTGCTGATGTTTCAGATTGCCGGGGCTGAGGGCGGTGACGAGTCTGGGTCAGACGTGGAGTCGGAGTCGGTGTCGGTGTCGGTGGCGGCAGATGAGGGAGCTCCCAGCACTTCCAGGGGTACTTCAAAGTCCAAGTCCTCAGCCAAGCCCTCAGCGAAGTCCTCGGTTGTGCAGGAAGTGCTCCTTAAGTTTCTGGAGAAGAGTGCCGAGTCAGCCAAGCAGGCGGAAGAGCAGGTAAATACATGATAAAATTGCCACATTGAGCATTGTCTTATACTTACATCCCATTACTTTTGAGTGCAAGTTTTTTTGTATTTACTATTTAATGCAATGCTCATGTTCTGTTCACAGGTGCAGGCTATGCGGGAGGCATCCCAGAAGCCAGATAGTGCGGCGTGGGCTGACTGGCTAGTCAGCATACAGTCGGAGATCCCCGAGAACCTGTACCGCCAGTATCAGGCCGACAGTTTCGCGCTGGCCATGCGGTACATCTCGGGGCAGGTCCAGCCTACGCCAAAGCCGCAGCCACAGCCACAGCCACAGCCGTTAGCACAGCCGCAGCTGCCGACCTTGTTGCCGCAGCAACAGTACATCACCCTCTCTGCCATCCCTCCACGGGGCCACCAGCAGCAGCAGCCGCAGTTTGCCACACAACTACAGGTATGTTTTTCTAAGCTCTTTACATTGTACAGTACATCTCATTGCAGTTTTTTTACAATATGAACATTTTATGCCTAACACTTATAGTCTTCTTTTGCACTGTAGTAATGTTTTTATGTTACTATGTTTCAGTATCCAGCTCGTGCCCACTCGGCCCCTGCGCCAGCTGCCACCTCCTTTGACAGTCTGCTGTTTGGGACTTCGCCGAATGCCTCGTTGCTGAACCAGGCATGGACCGTAGCTGACACCATGACGTCACCCTTGGGCAGCTCGCTCCCGACGCGTACTTCAGGCCTGGACACGCCCCCCGCTCAGCAGTCCAGACAGTCCACTGAGTCCCGGTCACAGTTGCTTCAGGATACGCAGAGGACACTCCACCCCTCCGACGATGTGCACAAAATAGTTATAGACTCGAACCAGAGGAGCCATGTGAGCCATGTGAGCCATGTGTCCGACTCGGATAACGATATGGACAGGGATATGGACAAGGATATGGCCAGGGATCTGTGACTTTTGTGATTACTTTATATGTGCATCTATTGATGTGATTACCATTGACGTTGGATATGTTTATGTTATATTACCATGTGACTGTGCATATTAAAAGAATGTGCTTTGAGTTTTAATAAACAATCCTGGGTCTTAAAATAATTTATGTGTCTGTTTTGCCTTGTATAAAATAAAGTTGTTATAAACGGTCCAATAACAAAGAAAAAAAAGCAAATAGTAAGGTCAATTTTACAATAGAAATAATAAAGGTCATCTAAAAAAAACAAAGATGAAATGTTTTAAAGGTCAAATTCGTACAAAGTCTAAAATAATAACTGAAAAGACTTTGCTTTATGTATTTGGCTCTTCTTTTTAAAAAATGTAATGACAGTCAAAGTCTGGGGATTGCTCTATATGTCCCCCAAATTTAACTAGTGAAATTACTTTTTATTAAGACAATCACAATGATTGATATTAGAATTGTGCTGTTTTATTTCTCAGTCCAGATTTTTATTTTAATTTTTCAAACCATTATATTTCTTTAAAGGTTTCTTTATTTTATTTCAAACCAATGTATTTTAAGTGTATACCTTTTATTAGTGTTTTATTAGTGTTAACACACAAGAAAGTACAAAAGAAATGTTTCATATTTATGAAAAAAATATTTTATTTCAATGCAACAACTTCATGGAATGATACAAATATAGCAAACATATTTATTACAAGCATGGGACATAGTAAAATAGGAATGTAATGAAAGTGTCTGTCACTATGAAAGTAATACACAAAGTCATTGTTGTATCGCCACATGCTGCCACGGGACACTGCCGGCCGGACTCATGAAATAGTTCTTAAAGTACGCGCGCTGCTCCTTGCCAGCTTGGGTCGTCCTGGGGCCCCGTCCATCTGCCTCGACATCCTGCATCACAGCGTCGTCCCGCCACGCCCCGGGCACAAGTTGCATCTGGTCGTCTTCCCGGTCGAGGTCCGGGTTCTGTAGGCCGGGGTAGCGGGTCCTCATAATGGTGTGGAGCGTCATGCAGGCCTTTGCAACCTTGACGACGTTGCGGGACTTGAGTTGGATGGTGGTCAGCAGGCATCTGAAGCGGCGGGCCAGGATACCGAACGCGTTCTCCACAACACGCCGGGCCCGCGACAACCTGTAGCTGTAGATGCGCTCGGGGATTGTCTGGTAGCGGTGGGAGTACGGTTTCATCATATACGTCCTCAGCGGGAACGCGTCATCCCCGATCATGAAGAAGGGCATGTCTCTGTCGTCGTTGGGAAGGGGTTCGGGCGGGGGTAGACCCAGGGTACCCAGGCGAAGAGCCGGCTACAGGCGGGATCGGTTGAATATCCCGGCGTCCGAAGATGAGCCGGGGGCCCCCACGTCGGCCCAGATGAACTTGTAATTAGCGTCTACAACAGCCAGCATGACGATGGAGAAGAAGCCTTTAAAGTTGTAGTACAGCGACCCAGTCTTGCCCGGCTTCGTGATGGCGATGTGCTTGCCGTCGATGGCCCCGCAGGCGTGCGGGAAGTTCCACTTGTCTCGGAACCCTTCGGCCACTGGTCGCCACTCGTCTGGGGTCTGGGGAGTGTTCCACATCTCGGCCTGGTACTCTTCAAAGATCGCCTGGCACACCTCAGGGATGAAGAGCGATATGGTGTTGTGGGCGACGCGGAACGCGAACGCCAAGTCTCGGTAGCTGGCTCCCGTGGCAAGGTATCTCAGTGTGATGGCGAGCTTGAGGCGAGCTTGAGGCCAGGCTCCAAAGGGGCTCGGCACCTGCAACACAAGAAGGTGATAAAGCACATGTTTGCAAAAATAGGTACAAGTCACAAGAATTTCACAATTTCACAGTATAATTACTTTTGGCTCTTGGTAATGCGGGGCCCCACTCTGTCGAGGAGCTCGTGCCAAAGTGCCGGCTCCACACGTAGGTATGACTTGAAGTCGCTGGCGTGTTCGTTCTTGAGCTCCCGCATCAACGTCTCGTACTGGCCAAACAGCGGTCTACGCAGGATCCAGTCGCGGACCCACCACCTCCGTCTTCTCCTCGGGGCCCTCTGTCGCTCCCTCTCGGCCTCGTCTAACAGCGCCGCCAGTATCATGTTGTGTTGAAGTCTTGCTTGCTCCAATTCCTGTTCCAGCATCGCCAGTCGTAGTCTTCTTGGTGCAGCCATCGTAACGTTTTTACCATGCCAGGTAGGGCGGCCATTATATACCTCTTGACCGAAGACGTAGCCATCGGCCATCACACCGCCCGACAATCGCCCGACATTCGGCCGGGCCTGGTACAAGCATCGTTCGTTGTCCGTAGGATACTCGGGCGATATTCGTACGATGTCCGGTGAATAGGCCGGTTATCGCCCGGACATCATAGGATAATCGGCCGATTAGTATTAGATGTTCGGTCGGTATTCACTGCCTCTCCGGCCCCCAAAAATTTTTTTTTGGAAACAGACGCCGTACGATTACCAGACGGTCTTCGGACGGCCTCCGCACGGCCTCCGGACGGTGCCATTTATGTAAATGATGTGTGACAAATTTTTTGACCGGTGTTGTCCGATGTCGGAAAAATGGCCAAAACCAGCGGTGTACTCCCGATTACCCCCTATCCCCGGATACCGGCCGATCTTTGTGACCATAGCATTATACCAAGGTTAAGTTTGGGGAAAGTAAGCAAACTATGAACTTGACCTTGGTAATTTTTGTCGTTCAGTGATGTCCACCAATGCCAACAATACATATGACCAAGTATCAAACAAAAAAAAATAGGCAATCACATACAGTTAACTGAGGTAATTTTGACATTACCTGATGTCCCTTGATCCAACAAAGCATCTGACAAAGTTTCAGAAAAATTCGAGCAGCGGTTGTTGAGATATAGTTGATTTAAAATGTCGCCGCCGCCGCCGCCGCCGCCGCCGGAAATGTGACTGCTATGTCTCGCTACCCACTATGTGGGCGAGACAAAAAAGCTCAAGTCATCGCCATCGTACCATCGCCATCGTACCATCGTACCATCGCGCATCGACATTAAACGCGATGTTACGATGGTACATCGTAACATCGCACTTCGACATTTTACAAGTCGATGCGCGATGGTACGATGGCGATGGTACGATGGCGATGACGCGATGGACCATCGTACCATCGCCATAGTACCATCGTGTCATCGTCATCGTATCATCGTGCCATCGCACTATTACAGTCGATGTGCGATGTTGCATCGCCCCCTGCTCCGTTTAGACATGCGCACACCAGGGCTCGGTTTGGTAATATTTCAGTACATTGAGAATAGAACAAAATACAGTTTTCGAAGCGTTGTCATTTATTCCAACACTAAGGTACACATATCTGGAACATTTTTCCTTCAACTATCCATGTAGAAGTCCTGAAAATCAAACGTTTTAACCCCTGTCGATATACTTGTTTGTTCACAAATTTCACTTCCGTACACAAAATGTCCATTTTAAATTGATCACCACATCTCTGGAAGTAGGCAGATGGCGTTATGCGGTTCCCTCCACAGTCAGCAAATAGTCCTGCAAAACAAAGCTCAGTGCTAATAAAACCTGCCAAACATTGCGTTTTATATAATGGCATAGTAAACACAGTCTTCAAATACATTTTTTCACATGTAACCAGGCCCTGAACTGTCAACACATTTTTTTTTAAAGTACTACTTTCGCGGGTAACGACCCGGAAGCAAAATAATACCAGTCTGACACCATCAAAGCAAAACAAAAATGGAGGACATCATCCAAGATTCGACAATATTTTTTGGCAATGATTTCTCACCGACAATAATCAATTACTTTCTTCTTCAGACGACATGACTGTGGCTGGTGGCGGCAAAGCCTTATGACGAAAGTTAATTGGTGTTGGTGCGCATGTCTAAACGGAAGGCGATGAAGCGATGGTACGATGGAGCCGGAGGCGATGTAACATCGCACATCGACTGCGATGCGCGATGGTACGATGACGATGGTACGATGGCGATGGCACGATGGTCCATCGCGTCATCGCCATCGTCCCATCGTACCATCGCCATCATCGTACCATCGCCATCGTACCATCGTGCATCGACCTTATAGTTCTACAAATTCTATTTTAGATAGGCAAATATGATTCTGATCTGATCTGGCTAACATACTTCCCCTATTGTCATTAAGGTGTGCTTATACAAATGATGTCCCTGCTTTATTAAGTAAATATCAGTCAAACCTTGCTAAAAGAACGAAGAATTTTAAAAGACTCGGATCATACTCAAGACATGTCTCATGCAAAGCGTTATAACATGGTGGCTGTAATTTAATTTAAACAATATTTTATTCAAGTAATGAATGGGATTGGACAACAGGCAATGCCCATGTAAGACCTCTCCCGTATCAAGGTACATATAAACATTACATAACATAAAATGTTATGGGAAGCCATAACCGTCGCAATGTGGATATTTACAAACCATTCAATGACAGGCCATTTAATTCAACATGAAGTCATTGGATGACGTACATATTGATTCGATGCGACGTGTAAACTATGTTCATTCGTTACAAAGTGAATTGATACGTTTCGAAGTGAAATGATACAGTGTAAAATTTCAAACCATACGACGCAAATAGAAATTATTCAGTGCAATGACAAACCATTTGACAAAAAAACTAATGCAATACAATAAAATACAAGTCGTTACGATGAAAACTTAAACGATTCATCGAAAAATGTGAAGTGATACAGAACAAAGTAAATCAGCATGATGCAATATGAATCAGTTTAACGCAAACACATTTAGTCTGGTGGTAAGTAAAATTATCGGGCGAAAACAAAGTCGGTGCAATGCAAACGCAATCCGTTTGACAAAAACTGATTTCATTACGTGCAAAGTGAAACGGTACGACATCTGGCGGCGATATTTGCCACATCACTTGCAGGGTTATTTCCACTACATAATTACTGGCCTTATATGATAAATCAAAGTACTAAAAGTACTGAGAATGCAAATTCGCACGATTGCTGGACATTTGAAATTTCAATAAATTTTACATAGTTTCAGCCAACTTGGCGATCTTGGGCGACCTACCAAAATATTAGAGGGTCATTCCATTCCAAATACATTGTGATCAATTGTCATTAAACTGTTTCAATATTATTTTATGAAATTGATGATGGATAGACAGATTTGTGTTTTATGGCCAAACTGTCACTCAACATACCTCCATGTCTAAAATTATGTCATTTACAGAGTGGCGTGTATTAAGTAGTATTCCGGGAACAAGATGCACAAGAGGGCCTGTATCACTCTACTGGCTTGAATAGTCTAAGGCTTATCGGATTATTTTTTTTAAAAATCAAAGGCTATAACTCTGATGTGTCTAGTCTGATGCAACTGGTTTTGAACTTGTCCAAGTTCAGTGGCGTAACCCAGAAAACGTCTTCTGCTGCAGGGATAAATATGTTAACAAGAGGCACTACCCGTTGGTTCAACTTCCCTATGTCTGTCCCACACATTGAAAAGAACATTTACTGTAGTATTTACTAAAAAAAATAATATACAAATGTATTGGTGGAAAGAAGAATTGAAATTAACTATAAGTAAATACACTGGTAAAATGACCATAATTTTGATAAATAAACAACAACAAGAAACAGAACAGAACCTAGCTGGACGAAGTAGGTTAAAATGCCGCAGCCATGTGCAGTTTCAAACGGTGTCCGGTTGGGCCAGATACAATGTCGCATTGTCGTGGGTAACAATGCGACACCCGACAATGCGACATCGCGACATTGAGATATGACAATTTTGACGGTTATGGGTTCCCATAAAATGTGGTATAGTAGTACAGTTTGCATATATTGGTTTGACAATTAACTTAGAATCTTTGAAACATGTGTACCGTGATTGTTTAGTATTAACATTTTGTACTGTCAGAAAGAATTTAAGAGAACAAAAAAGAATAAACAGAAATGGAAACCAATAAGAATATATAACAAGAGCTGTCGGAGAACAGCGCAGCTCGACGATTCGATTTTTCAGAGAATAATATATTATATAGCTAGTATATATCATGATCAGAAAACAAGGCTAAAACAATGTGGGGTGGGGTTGGGGAATGGGGCTTGTATAGAAACTCGGGCCGATATAAAATTATGTAAAATTTTATTATTTTTATCTGTTTTAATCCAAAATTGCCGTCATTTTAAAGAAATTTGTGGTCGAACATAGCTAAGTGTAAGAATTGACCAAAACAACATAGAAATATGTAAAAAAACAAGAGGTCAATGACCTTGAAGCTCTACTGATAGGTTTTTGATACCTAGATCAGCATTCCTGTGGAGTTTCATGAAAATCCGTCAAGTGGTTTCAGAGGAGGAGTAGTCGCTACAAGTTTTCATTATATAACTCTATGTAAACAAAAATGGCCGCTGGCGGCCATGTTTAACATCAAATCAAAATATTTTTGACAAGGATCAACATCATGGCATACTGATCATTTTAGAAAAAGTCCTATATCAATATCAATTATAGTTTTCAAGATGTAGTCGCTACAAACTTGTATTCTGAAAATCTTTTTTTAGACATGGCGGCCATTTTGAATTTCCTTCTGACCTGAAATTTTGCTAGGATCAATTAGACATCAGGAGCAACATTCCTGTGAAGTTTCATGAAAATCCGTTGAGTAGTTACAGAGGAGTAGTCGCTACAAGTTTTTACTAGATACCTTGTATGTAAACAAAGATGGCCGCTGACAGACATGTTCAACATCGAATTAAAACAATTTTCGACAAGGAGACCAACATTATGTCATGCTGATCATTTTAGAAAAAGTCCCATATCAATATCACTTATAGTTTTCAAGAAGTAGTCGCTACAAACTTGTTTTTTAAAAATCTATTTTTAGATTTGGCGGCCATCTTGGATTTCACATCAACATGAATTTTTGCTAGAATCAACTAGACTTCATGGGAAACATTTCTATAAAGTTTCATGAAAATCCATTTAGTAGTTTCAGAGGAGTAGTCGCTCTAAAAAAATGTTTACGGACGGACAGACAGACGGACGACGGACACCGCACCACGGCCTCAGCTCAGCTGATCTCTGATCAGTAGAGCTAAAAAAATAAAAAAATAAAATAAAAAAACAGTTTTTTTAGTGGGGGTTGGGGTAGGGTGGGGGAGAGGTGGGGTGGGGGTTGGGGGATGAGGGCAACATATTTGTGTAAGAAGCTATGTAAGAATTGACCAAAACAACACAGACATATGAGATGAGGGGGGGAGGGGGGGGGGGGGGAATATGTAAAAAAAATATATATATATAGTCCAGTTTCGAGTTGGGGAGGGAGGAGGGGGAGGGGTTGGGGTGGGGCAACATAGCTAGCTCTGTGTAAGAATTGACAAAAAAACACAGAAAAAAATAATTAAAATTCTAGTTTTGAGTTGGGGTGGGGGAGAGGCGGACATGGGGTAGAGGGTGGGGGAGAGGCGGTGGTGGGGAGAAGGCAACATATATGTGTAAGAAGCTGTGTAAGAATTGACCAAAACATAGCAACATAGCTATGTGTAAGAACTGAGGAAAAAAATAGTCCAATAAATAAATCAATAAAAAAATTGAGTTTCGAGTGTGGGGGTGGTGGGGGGGGGGGGGTGCGGGGGGAGAGGCAGGGGCAACATATATGTGGAAGAAGCTATGTGTAAAAATTGACCAACAAACATAGAAATATGTAAAAAATAAATAAAATTAAATAAAAATATTCCAGTTTCGAGTGTGTGGGTGTGTGTGTGGGGGTGGGGGTGGGGTGGGGGTGAAACATGTGTAAGAATTGACTAAAACAACACAGAAATATGTAAAAAAAAAACAAAAAAAACATATTATTAAAAATCGAGTTTTGAGTGGGGGTGGGGGAGAGGCGGGGTGGGGGTGGGGGTGGGGGCGGGACGGCAACATATATGTTTTTCGTGTGCATGTGTGTGTGTGTGTGGTGTGTGTGTGTGGGGGGGGGGAGAGGCAGAGGTGTGGGAGATGGGCAACATATATGTGTAAGAAGCTATGTGTAAGAATTGACCAAAACAACACCGAAATATGTAAAAAAAAAAATACTGAAATAAAAATATTCCAGTTTCGAGTGTGGGGGGCGGGAACATAGCTATGTGTAAGAATTGACCAAAACAACAACGAAATATGTAAAAATAAATAAAAAAATAAAAAAATCCAGTTTCGAGTGGGGGGTGGGGTTGGGGGAAGAGGCGGGGAGGGTGGGGGAGGTGGCAACAATATGTGTAAGAAGCTATGTAAGATTGACCAAAACAACACAGAAATATGTAAACAAGTAAAAAATAAAATAAAATTATTCCAGTTTCGAATGGGGGTGAGGTGGGGTGAGGTGAGGCGGGGGTGGGGAAGGGGGCAACATATATATATGTGTAAGAAGCTATGTTTAAGAACAGACTAAAACAACACAGAAATATGTAAAAAAAAAATTATATATATTTTGTATAGTGGGGGTACGAGTGTCTGACCACAGACGAGATTCCAGATTGCCTCGTGGTAGCGGCCTGCCCAGTTAGCACATTACGCACGGGGGATTTTCTCACCCCCAGGGTTTTGTGTTTGTTGTTGTTCTTATTCATATTGTACACAAAGGTGGTACAATGTGTTTGTGATTGCTTTTATTACCAACAACAGTTGATTAAGGTTACTTACTACCCTGTATAATTATGGACAGTATAGTATAGTTATTATATAACCATGTATGATTGCTTTTGTGTTAAGTAACCCGTCAATTAGTTCAACAGTTCTTAATGTTTGTATGTGTATATTATGTAATCCTAAACGATTTCTATTTAATATATAAATTTTCTCATTTACTGATGTAATGAGGTTTATAACGGTACACTGTGATTAACCAATTAAATATATATAGTGTATTCCATCTGTCTGAGTTAGTTTGTAACACAGATTCAATACTTTATATATGTGTGGTTCTTATTGAGAACTGTCCAGACTCTATTGTGCCCATCGCGTCAGGTTTACCTTGACGTGTTCGTTGGCGGACGGACTATAAACCTTAGAACTACACACACACACACACACACCTAAAGTAGAATAGTACTGTAAGACAAATCGGGTTGGAACCGAATGTATTGTCGTTCAATGAACATGCAGCAAGATGTTCAGACACGACTGGGTTGGTACAGTCTAAATGTGTCTTATAGGTAGCATGTATTTCGAAGAAAACGCTATTTATAATTTACTCGTCGGGTACCGAGACAAAGTTTGGAGTATCTCCAAATGTGAGTAAATATGTTCTCATAAACGATATATTAGCAAAATAAGACACGAATGTGTAATATATTCCGAGGAATATGCAGTTTACACGTCGGGTTGGTACCGAGACAAATGCTGGAGTATCTCCAGTAGTGTGTAAATCTGTACTGTATATAGCTATGGGGTTGGTACCGAGACAAATTCTGGAGTATCTCCAGAAGTGTGTAAATCTGTAGTGTATATAGATTGCTAACAAAAGTGAAATATACAATGTTTTCAGAGCTGAAAACATGCGTGTGACTCAGTCTATGTAGGGACAGCGACTGCCGACCTACCTCGCTGCTGGTGTTTCTACACTGTGTAGTGTGTTGGTCATTAATTGGTTCCATCTGTGTATCTACCGTCTTCCTTTTGATAACTGTTTCGACGCGAATCAACTGTTGTTGGTGATAAAAGCAATCACAAACACATTGTACCACCTTTGTGTACAATATGAATAAGAACAACAACAAACGCAAAACCCTGGGATGAGAAAATTCCCCGTGCGTAGTGTGCTAACTGGGCAGGCCGCTACCACGAGGCAATCTGGAATCTCGTCTGTGGTCAGACACTCGTACCCCCTACCCCCACCCCCCCCCCCCCCCCCCACCCCTATACAAATTGTACATTCAGCGACCCAGGTTATCGCGAGGCCGAGGACTCCTTAACTTGCTTCCCTTCGGGGCTAGCGAGGGTTGAGAACCTCCAGACTGCTAATTCTAATGACCATAGATACATTATGGACAAAGAAACAAACTCTACACGAGATCTCTTGTTTTCATATAGAGATATGAGCATCAAGCAAGCGTACGCCGCACACCATGAGAAATTATTGAATGTGTATACACTTTCCAGTAGCATACCGTCTGGTATCCTCACACCTATACAGAACACAATAAAAAACGAAATACAGGGGCCTTGTTTAAGGGACCCAAAGTGCTTCCTGGAACTAAACACAATTGCACATGATTGTGCCAGCAGAATTACTAAAACCCTGCTAAAATATTGGGTTGAACAGAAAGTGTCATTGGGAGAAAAAGTGCAAAACATTAAAAGTGAAATGCACTCTAAAAAACTCTCACTGAAGAGTTTAGACTTGAGTAACTTTGATAAAAACTTAAAAAGTACGGAACTACAGATATGTGAGAAAAAACGAGCACTGGCCATATCACGTGACTCTAAAATAAATACTAACGGTAAAAGACATAGAAATAGCCCTGTGTACGTATACATGCCACCAAATAAACGGGTGAAGCTAGCCACATGCACTGTAACATCACCGGGGATACCACAATCTCCCGCGGGGTCGGCTGCTAGCAATCGGACACGACCTCCGACACCAACTGTGAACAATAATACACGGACAGTAATTAAAACCTCAAACGAGGATAACAGATGCAATGAACCGCCAAAATCCTTTGAACATGCTAAGAGACACAGGATCACATTGTACGTAGGTCAGTCATTAACAGGGAGCCGGGTCTAAACAAACAGAACCCGGTTACACACTATACTTTACCAACATCTGATGTAGACACAGGAAATGTTGATGCGTTTCTTTTAGAAGAAATACTCAATCCATTCTCACAAATACAAGATCTCCAGAATGTACAAGAAAACCGAAACATTGAGAGATTATTACACATCTCCCCAAATATAAACACAAATGGCAAAACTATTGTAGGGGAGGTAACTGAGCACGATTGTAACAGAGATATGAACGAGAACCCTACACAAAGTTGCATTTATCTCGGACAACCGGCTGTGCATAATAATCCCGTACATAACACGCAGGCACATCCACAAATAACAAATAGTACCTCAGGGCATGAATCACACATGAATATAAGAGCAAACACTACCTGCGATCAATACACAGGCATAGTGGACCCGCATATGGAAATACCGTTCAACACTTCCACCAACACATGCCAGGGTAAAAATGAACATAGTTGTAGTAATGAAAACAAAACGTTGTCCACTACTACCTCAGAAAATACAAACCCGTGTATTAACTATGTACCTAGTAGCATTGATTCTCTCTCTACTAACGTTGATCATCTTAAATCAACAGATAAAACACTAGAAAATGACATTACACAGCTCAATATGATTGACACGTATACACACATAATTACAGACTCGCAATTATCAGAAATAGTGCGGAAAGTATTTGACACTGTCGATAGGAATACACTATGACTATCTATCGAACCTTTAACGGAAACGGTTAGGCTCGGAAATAAACAAAGTCATACCCACGATCGACATGTGTAACAAAGAATATATAAATACAGTAGGATCCACGGATCTTTGTCCTAAAACAAAGCCTAATGACCCTACACACAGGGAAATCAGCATTAATACAAATGATTGCGATTCCAAAAAGAAAAATCGCCATTATCAGAACTTCAGAAAGCGAAAAAATACTATGAAAAAATATGGTGATAAACTCAACCGTACATATAGAAAGCGTGAAAAACGAAAGAATACAGTTTTAAAAAAGGCAGATAGAGTCAAGTTAGCAAAAACCTACATAACAAACCTATCTAATAAGGTACTAACCGATGATGAAACTGGTGCTAAGTAAAAACCTCAAATGTGTACCGACGCCGGAACCACCTAGAACATTAGAGTTAATAAAAGACTTCGAAAATTTTGAAAAACGAATGAGAACTAGACTGTGGCTACATGAAAAAAATATAATCCCCAAGCGTACTCCCTTTACATGTAAAAAAAGAGAGACCAAATGTACCAACCGGAAGTGCTACTTTAGAAAACTATCTTACCGCAACAAAAATTGAACTAGCCAATATGCATGAGAAAAAAAGACATGTTGAAAAAGAGAAATTAAAATATGCAATTATGAACATACACACGATCAAAAAGTTCATAAAAAGATGTAAAGGTAATTTTTCACAAAAATTAAAAAAGGCCTTAAAAAGACTAAAGACAAATAAAAACCTTATTATAAAGAAAAGTGACAAGGGGAACTCTACGGTGATCATTGATAGAGAACAATACACTAAAGAGGGAATGCGGCAATTAAACTCATGTGAGCATTATAAGGAAATAGAAAATGGCATTACACAGCAAATAACCCAAGAAGTTAACAGGGTATTATCGGATCTACTCGATAAAAAGGAAATTACAGAAAACAACTACAAATTCCTCAACCCGATTTTTAATGAATCCATTAAGACCGCTGAATTGTACCTACTCAATAAAATACACTCGGAACCACCGACAAAGGCGAGACCCATTATCTCTGCCAATAATTGTCCAGTGGAGCGGATCTCAGAATTTGTTGATCATTTTTTAAAACCTTTTGTTGTCGAGCAAGACACATATATCAAGGACACGTCGGATCTGATCAGAAAGGTAGAAAAAATTAAAACCCCACAGGAAGCACTTATTATTACTCTCGATTATGAAAGTATGTACACAAATATTATGCACAATGAAGCCATAGAAGCAGTATGCAAAACAATTGAAAATGACACCAATCACAGTCATTTCAATGGGATAAAACGTCCATCAACAGAATCATTTTGCAAGCTTCTTGAACTAGCAATCAAATGCAATAACTTTAAATTCAATGGTAAAAACTACTATCAATCACGTGGTGTTGCTATGGGTCACCGGGCCTCACCTAATATATGCGACATAGTTATATATTACTTAGAAAAAAGATGCTAGCTTTAGCTGATAACAAGATACACACTTGGTTACGCTTCAGGGACGATGTATTTGCATTATACCTAGGAAATGAAACAGAAGCACGCTCATTTCTAAATAAAGCAAATCAACTCTCCACCCCACTCTAAAATTTAAATATAATATCTCAATGAGTGAGGGAATCTTCCTAGACACTGTCATCTTTAAAGGTCGGCGATTTGAAAAAGAAAATATACTAGACTTCAAACCATACGTAAAACCCATTGAACAATTTCAATATATTCACAGGCAATCATCACATCCAAAAACAGTATTTTTGGGTCTAATAAAGGGTGAACTCATTAGATTCATACGCACATCTACAAACCCGGAGGACTTTTTAGCAAGAGCACTCCTATTTAAGCATAAACTCGCACTACGTGGATATAGCAATGAGGAATTCGAGACTGCATTTACACAGGTAGACCACGGAAAACGTAATACATACTTACAGGAAAACAATGAAAACGCAAACAAATGCGCACCTTTGGTATTCATTACGCCTTTGAACCCACACCTATACGGATTAAGTCGAGCAATTACAAATAACTGGCACATAATAGATAAAAACGAAACACTTCGAGGTATCTTTCCTGAAAAACCTAAGATAGCTTATAGACGAGGGAAAAATCTAAGTGATACCTTGGTCCGGGCAAAATTGCATCCAGGAACAAAGGTACAACAAGACATGGATACGGATTTAGAAATACTAATCTCCCTACTAAAAAAGGATAATGACTCCGGGCTAACAACCACATAACAATCCTATTACAACGACCAACATAATGGTCAAATGATGGTTACTTACGATACACGCAAGGGTACAAGTTATAAATTATGAACGAAACAAAATACACCATATAAATGACTAAAAAGAAAACTGGGACACGACATTTAACCATGATTATATCGGTTATATAATAAACGTTTTTAAATATGAAAGTGTTCATAAATATATATACTATATATACATAAAAAATAAAATTCAGTTTGATAACTCCATATATAATTTTAAAACTTAAATATGACCTACGTAAAATAAGTATAAAAGAAATAACACATGTGACAAATGCCACCCACAGATAGGAGGTGGAACCTATCTCATACATCGTCCAATCAAATTCAAACAAAGTGACGTCTGGACAGGTGGTCGTCTTTGGCCATTATTGAAGGCGGAGTGTCTCCTGAAATTAATAATAAAAAATAACGACATGTCGAGCTAACCAATGAAAAGTGACATTATCTTGTATCACAGAGAATAGCAAGGAAACGGAACACATATATACCGTTCACAAATACTGACTGATCATTCACCACGGAAACCTGCTGCTAAAACCATGTACAGTCAACAATCCACCAGAGGCCGAGGCCGTGGGCGAGGTCGGGCTTTGAGAAGACACGACCCGTATCACAGGGAACACCGCCCGGAATCGGTAGACAACACACCACCGAGGGCTACGCCAGTTGAAAGGCTTCAATCTGATGGAAGTACCAGGGGTCGTGCCGTCGCCAGAGCCCAGGACGACTTGAAGGTAGCTAAAGACTGGGCAGCCTTCTATGACCGGGTCTTCACTACCAAGCGATACACGTTACCTAGGCCTAGTCACTGCCAAATGATTCCAGGGGCGGAGGCTGCCATTGTTGAGATCGACAACATTCTCACAACTAGCGTCGATAAGATAGGGGAGATATTGACAACGCACTGTCAGACACTCCAAACGGAGGCGGAGGCGCGGATAGAGAACCCTCCAGATGCAAATCAAAACCTGATGGAGGTGGTGGCACGGTTGCTACAATCGCATCAGTCGCAGCAGCGTGATAGCATGGAGGCTATGGTGCTAATCTTGACAAATACCATGCGAGAAACCATGGGCGCCATGATTAACGAACCATAAATCACTCCCGGTATGCTGAATACCAGGCCCTTTTCAGGGCCACACACAACTCTCGAAGGAGAACTTACAAATTGTCAAACAAAAAGTACTTAGTACTATAGTAATTCTGCATAACCCACACACAAAAGTAGGGGCATACATGACATGACACATTGCCAATATATACACAAGTATATAACGAAAACTAGATATACACTCAAAGCAAATTCACTACGTGTCATATATCTATTCAAATTACATCACACATACATACATCGTGACTATCACGGATTGATTTATACTAAGGAGTTGAACTGAAAATTCAAATAAAAGATATACTAAAAGGTACACTAAACATGTTTAGGGAAAATATATACTCTTGTTTTTATGTGGTAGTCAGTTTTCACTAAATATGGTTTGTTTTATATTCTTTTAAATAGTTAAGTTCATTACGATAAGTTTTTAACGACAGTATAGGAAGTGTACCTTTAACTATATTGTAGAAAGTGTACCTTCAGGCTGATACCTTTAACCTTATGGAAGGAAGTATACCTTTAACTGTATTATGGAAGTATACCTTTAACAATGACCAATATATTGATATGTATATTGACGTGATTGTAGTAGGGGTTTGTAGGGTCCCGTAGTTAAAAAACTATATTTATATACATATAGAGAAAGAAATACATATAGAGAAAGAAATACATAAAGAGAAACTTATAAAATATGCTCTTGGAAGTAAACACGGCTGTTAGATTTAAATATCTGGTTGTTTACTTAAAAATGACATTAACGCATTTTAACTAGTACCCAATCGAGATCTCGTACAGTATCAGAAGTACTGCCGAAGGGTAATTAAGAAAGAGGATTACGATAATTTAATCATGATATATCGGCGGTAGTATGGTCAGAAGAATTTCTCACCTTAAGCGTGAACTAATTGACCACACTGAGCGCGTCCATTGATTCGCGTCGAAACAGTTATCAAAAGGAAGACGGTAGATACACAGATGGAACCAATTAATGACCAACACACTACACAGTGTAGAAACACCAGCAGCGAGATAGGTCGGCAGTCGCTGTCCCTACATGACTGAGTCACACGCATGTTTTCAGCTGAAAACATTGTATATTTCACTTCTGTTAGCAATCTATATACAGTACAGATTTACACATTTCTGGAGATACTCCAGAATTTGTCTCGGTACCAACCTGACGTATAAACTACATAGCTATATACAGTACAGATTTACACACTCCAGCATTTGTCTCGGTACTAACCCGACGTGTAAACTGCATATTCCTCGGAATATATGACACATTCGTGTCTTATTTTGCTAATATATCGTTTTTGAGAACATATTTACTCACATTTGGAGATACTCCAAACTTTGTCTCGGTACCAACCCGACGATTAAATTATAAATAGCGTTTTCTTCGGAATACATGCTACCTATAAGACACATTTAGACGGCACCAACCCAGTCGTGTCTGAACATCTTGCTGCATGTTCATTGAACGACAATACATTCGGTACCAACCCGATTTGTCTTACAGTACTATTCTACTTTAAAATATCAGTTCTCAATAAGAACCACACATATATAAAGTATTGAATCTGTGTTACAAACTAACACAGACAGATCAGGGCTTTATATTTAATTATCAGCCCAGGACAGATGGAATACACTATATATATTTAATTGGTTAATCACAGTGTACCGTTATAAACCTCATTACATCAGTAAATGAGAGAATTTATATATTAAATAGAAATCGTTTAGGATTGCATGTTGCAACTGAAGAAGGTTTCAAGACCGAAAGCGCTCTCGCAGTTCGGATTATTGTCTATCCGAGTGAAATCAGAGACGATTTCTGTGCTTGGGCTATTAACACACGTGACACATATATAGTGTGTCTATAACATACGTGTTACATAGAAAAAGTGTGTATACATAATATACACATACAAAAATTAAGAACTGTTAAACTAATCGACGGGTTACTTAACACAAAAGCAATCATACATGGTTATATAATAACTATACTATACTGTCCATAATTATACAGGGTAGTAAGTAACCGTAATCAACAGTTGATTAAGGTTACTTACTACCCTGTATAATTATGGACAGTATAGTATAGTTATTATATAACCATGTATGATTGCTATACCACGTATGTACCACCTTTGTGTACAATATGAATAAGAACAACAACAAACGCAAAACCCTGGGGGTGAGAAAATCCCCCATGCGTAGTGTGCTAACTGGGCAGGCCGCTACCACGAGGCAATCTGGAATCTCGTCTGTGGTCAGACACTCGTACCCACCCCCCCCCCCCCCCCCACACACCCCTATACAAAAACAAATTTCAAGTGAAGGGATAGGGCGTTGGGGGTGGGTGGGAGGGGCCAACATATATGTGTCAGAAAAATAATAGATATACTAAATAAATTGGGGGGGGGGGGGGCGGGTGGAGGGAGGGAGTGGGGAGGGAGCCCATGCCCCAATATGGGTGAAGTATGAATAATATGCATAATGCTGTAATGAAAACCTAGATCTGCCTTTATTGCACATTTTATGGACCATCACAATTTGGGTTCCATGTGAGCCCAGAATTTGCAGAAGACAATTACTTACCCAACCCTTTACAACATACTATGGAAACCAAATCCCAAATTTAGTTCAGCTCGGACAAGAAATGTAAGAGATATAGACCTGTAAACAGAGCTTACACGCAAAATTTGATGTGAAACAGACACATTTTAAGGCCTATCAGAATTTGGGTTCCGTGGGAGCCTAGGGGTTACAGGAACCAAAACTGCTTACGCAGCCCTTAAGATAATGCTATAAGGAAGATATTGGCAAATTTGGTTGTGCTAGGTTAAGAAATGTAAGAGATATAGACTTGTAAACACAGCTTACACGCAAAATTTGATGTGAAATGGGACACATTTTATGGGCTATCAATTTGGGTTCCATGGGAGCCCATGGGTTACAGGAACCAAAATTGCTGATGCAGCCCTTAAGATAATGCTATTAGGAAGCCCATGGTCAAATTTGGTTATGCTAGGGTAAGAAATGTAAGAGTTATAGACTTGTAAACACAGCTTACACACAAACCTTGATGTGGGACGCCGACGCCGACGCCGGGATGATTACATAAGCTCTCTTATTCTTCGAATAGTCGAGCTAAAAATGTACCCATTGTTACAAAATATAATGGTTTTAGTATTATAAGTTTCTGTAAAGTAACTAAGAACAAAACAAATAAAATGGCGGCTGTATAAGAACGTATAATGTAAATGAATGTAGCATGCACAGACAGACAGAAAACACGCATACAAAACAAATGATAATTACAAAGACAAAGCAAAAGATACAACACCATGACCATGAGAGGATCGAAACAAACAACAATTGCATGGATAACAACTCATTGCTGATTTCGAGCGTGTAGTTCCCGAGAACAGAATAAATAACATACAATTGACCCATAAGAGTCAAGGTCAAAGATATCTGTGGAACTGTACTGCTCTTTACTTTAAGTTAGTTGTACGAACCAGTATACCACTACGATCTTACTTCGTTGATCTGGTTCTAGCTGATCTGTGACCCAGTCAAATGCAAAAACCTAACGCTGACCACATCGTTGTCGCTGAAGCCGTCGACGTATCAGCACATTTACAGTTCTTTTTTACACAGGTGAGACAAAAACCAGACACTTTCCACCTTAATTAGGAATGAAACATTATATGTTTACCATAATCTTTTGTGTTTGGACTGAATCTGATATAGACCCAATATTCCCGTAAGCACGAAGGCATTTCACAGAAACCAATATTTTCCTCGACACTTTTATGATCACATACTATATCAGATCTTCAAGCTTTTGAAAATATAAGTATACACCAAATCATTGCTGAATGCACGTAGGAATTATCATACTTATCTTTCGCTTCATATTTGTCTGTTGTATTAATTAGTTTTTTCTTGTAATGATTGATATTCAATATCAGCGATTTCATATGATGGTGGTATCTTAATATTGATAATTAATGACTGATGTTCAATATCCGCTAATGTAGTACTGTGTGGTCTAATCTTTATAGATGTCTAATATCCGTTAATGTAGTACTGTGTGGTCTAACCTTTATAATATTATGCGACTGATGTCTAATATCCTCTAACGTATTTCGAGGTGGTCGAATCTTTATTTTGGTAATATGTGACTGATGTCTAATATCCGCTAATGTATTTCGAGGTGGGCGAATCTGTTTAGTTATAGTACGTAACTAATTTCCAATCTCAGCTAATGCACTACGAGGTGGTCGAATCTTTATTGTGATAGTAAATGATTGATGTCTAGTATTAGCTAAGAGAAAAATATGCTATACATGTTTTGTACCATAGCCATTTATCCAACTACGCGCGTGTAAAATTGGGTAGACCGTGGTATGACTGCCGAATCTGTCATTTATAGCACAGCTGAAATATACCGGCAGTTATAGCAAGGTTAAGGCTTAGACCTTCAGGTTAATAAAAAGTATATCATAAGCAAGAACAAAAGAAAACCATTAGAGCTATGGTACAATGCAACTCTAGCTGTGAGAATCCTAGCTCTTAAAGTTTTATAGTATGTACCTTCCATAGAGCTATAGAAAATATAGGTCGGTATGCTGTATAACTGAATCCGCACTTTCAGGCGATGTCCTAAGACATCACGCAATGCCTATTTAAACAACCGCCGTGTTTCAATTTAATTCTTAAATGTCGCACGTTCATCCATAAAACTCATTAAAATGAAGGAGATCATACAGGTCTTGTCGTTTTTTGTAATGACTGCATATTTTTAGACATGTTTTTCTCTAGTCAATGTTATCCTGTCGAAATATCTTGCTCTCGCCTGAAAACTCGTTCCGTATATGAAAACTTGGTTATATCCATGGATGAGTGTTTTTTAAGGTTACGTCAATTGAAATACGGCGGTTGTTCAAGCAGGTATTTCGTGATGTCATCAGAAATGCACGCACGCACACACACGGGTATTCAACCAGTGTAACTATAAACGGCATGCGTACATACTATTAGTGTGTAGTGGGATTCGCCAGTATATTATGTAGGTACATTTAGAAGCACATTTTGAGGTACTTTTGCATGCCTCCACAAGCTGGGCACACACCTCATATTGATACTGGAAATATTTCTGCTTCGTGAAGATTAAAAAAGTCTGCTATTTAAAGATCAACAAGAAAAAAACGTGTTACTTTTAAGAAATTCTTTTTAGTAAATGTACACCCACTGGAACAAGTGTAGACATTTGCTCAGGCTCTCACTGTTTCATACCCAGTTTATTATCACGTTTGATGTTCATATTAAAACCTGTCCAAAAGCTTGATGAGATGCATGGAGTTGCATGGCCAGAATAGAATACGGTAACGACTTAACAGTAATAGTTTGTTTGTTTGTATGGTGTTTTACGTCATTTTCAACACATGTAAGGTTATATATGACGGTCGATTTTTTTTGTGGTGGAGGCAGACCACCCATTTTTCCTGGGTAGAACCAGTACTGTACACCTCCCGCCATCCGTAAGAGTCGACACTTTCTCACTTACAAGTCGAGCTCCAAGACTGCACTAAAAAGACTTGAAGAAACAAAGTTTAGCCATATTTTAGATAGAACTTTGACTTTGAGCACATCCGGTTAATTTGGAGTAATTACCCTTTACTGACATTAATTGTAGTTATTTCCTATAATTATGTGTTTTGAACCCAGAGACACGATCATCTAGCTGGAAATACAGAGTTTCGTCCTTAACAATCCATTTACTCCGGAAGAGAATTTGAGATAAGAAAATGTATATCACATGTTGGTTTTAATGTGCTGACATCTTCAATTAACTATGTTTTACTGCAGGGATGGTATGGTAAATAATTAGTTATATTACCATTAAATCATGTTGACAAGCACTGCATGTTATTACTCAAATACTATTTGTTGTTCAGAAATGACCCTGAATACAGGTTTTAATAGTACAGAATCAGATATTAACACAACTTTATATACAATTCATCAGAGTAATATAAATTCTTCTGCAGATATTGATACTTATAATATAAATGTCACAAAGGGAATTGATTTAAATCTAAAAAAAAAAAAGTAAAGGTGTAAATTTAGGGCATTTAAATATTCAAGATTTATGTGGTTCTTATTTGAGTAAATTTGCTGAAGTTAATATTTTAATAACAGCGCCACAAAATAAGGATTTACATGTTTTGATATGTCTGAAACAAAATTAAAAGCTTATAAAAAAATTAATATTTTCAAAATAAATGGATTTCAAACACCTTTTCGTAGGGATGATACTTCAAATGGTGGCGGCGGCATTATAGTTTTATTCGAACATGTATCAATGATAAACGTAGAGAGGATCTGGAAATAAATGATATTGATTGCGTCTGGTAAGAAAGAGTATTAGAAAAAGGCAAATCATTTTTAGTGTGTAATATACTGAAAGGAAAAAGAAACGCAGAGTGCGTATTTCCGCTATATATTGCATATACTGCACACTTAATTCCATATCTGTTCCAAGGAAATCCCAAGATGTTTTGTAAAAAAAAAAGTGCAGTTAGTTAGAGAAAGGACACAACTGTGATGTTGTAGACGTTTTAATCACAGTACACGGTGTAACAAGAAATTCATAAATGCTGAAGTTCCTCTTTGAAAAATTGAGCCAGTTCAGTACTGTATTTAATGTTAGGTGATTGCAACATTTAAAGCCTAAGTTTGCTCACCTGCTTGAGCCAAATGCGCATTCTGAAGATAATGAAACTTTAAAGGGGTAACCATTGGTGTGTTCAGTGCTGTTTAAACCTTCTTTCTAAAAGGACAGGCCTAATGTCGCCCTGTATCATTCTATTAGCAGTAGCATATTAAACATACAATATATAGCGGAAATACGCACCCTGCGTTTCTTTTTCCTTTCAGTATATGTATAGACCTCCAGATTCAAAAATTGAATGGGTAGGTAGATTTTAACAGTTAATTGAGAACGCATCAAACATGGGTAAAGAAACAATTATTTTTGGTGATATAAATAAGAATTAATTGAATAATGAAATTAGTCGAGAATGGTTGAATTTGATTGCCTCTTTAGGGTACACGCAATTAGTATCAGAAGCTACGCGAGTTACTAAGGACACAAATACTGAAGAAAATATTTCTCAATTATTTGTTAGAAAATTAGGTACAAGTGACCATTATGCCATATTTTGTAATCGGAAACTGAGATCTTATCTCCATAACAATACACACCAGTCAATTACTTAAAGAACGTTTAATAATTTTAATGAAACCGATTTTATCGCTGTACCATGGGACATTGTTGGCCATTTTGACAATATAAATGAAGCCATGGATGCTTGGGTTACACTGTTTACGGAAATAATAGATAAACACGCTCCCTTAAATAGTCATCGAATTAAAAAACAACATCAGCCAGATTGGCTTTCAGCTGAAATTCTTGATTGCATTAAGGAAAGAAAGAAATGTAAAATAAATGAAAACTTTGACAGATATAACATTCTAAGAAATACAGTCACCGCAATGATACAAACTGCCAAAAAAGAAACATATAGATCGAAAATTGAAGAAGGGAAGAATGATCCTTGAACTGTATGGAAAATATTCAAAGAATATGGGCATCAATGTAGAAACCATTTTAGGTGTTAACAAAAATAATAAATTAATATTTGATGATGTTGGTATGGCAAACACTTTTAATGATTATTTTGTAACTGTTGCGTCAAAATTGCAGGAAAATATTCAAGTTTCAACTTTTGATGATCTCAAAACATATATCGATTCTAAAGTGCCTAGTGATATTGACTTTACCATTCCTGATATTGAGGAAAGTTTTGTTAGAAAGTTTTATCTTCGCTTGATATATCAAAAGCAACGGGGCTGGATTGTATCGGCTACGCCTCTCGTTTGATCCTGATCTGTCATTTGCCTACTCAAGCTGATACAAACGTCCAGGACAAGTTACTAGAGTAATAACCCTATTTTACCACTGCATCGCCCGTTCCATTCATTATGGCATACAGTTGCAGCCAGCACGTGTTCCGGTCCATTCATTATGGTATACAGTTGCAGCCAGCACGTGTTCCGGTCCATTCATTAATGCATTCAGGTGCAGCCAGCACGTGTTCCGGTGAGGCTAGATTGATACTAAAGAGAAAACAGAAGACCACGTGCTGTGCAGAACTTGGTGGGAAGAGACTAGTCTGTCACTAGGGATACTAGTCTGTCACTAGGGAGACTAGTCTGTCACTAGGGAGAACACAAATGTTAACTATTGTAGAATGTGGTGGGAAACTATACTAAACTGTTATAAAGGTAAATCAGGAGGCAACGTTTGCAGCATGTGTTAGATTATGACTAGAAAAGAAATAAATCCGCTGGTGTCTGGTGGAGGGAAAAGACTACACCGTTATAAAGAGAAAACAGCAGAACACGTTTGCAGCTAGACTGGCTGTCGTCCCAGTGGTGTTTTTTTTTTTTTTAATATTTTGCAATCAGACTCGAAATAAAATATTAAAATCCCAAACATTTCTGAATAGCTCTACCACTTATGTTTGAAGCCAATAATGCAAAGGGGACTTAATGAAAATCATTTTATAGTATGAACATTAACAAACATAAGGAATTAGCCAGTCTAGTTTGTAGCATGTGGTTGGGAGAGTCTACTGTAACTAGAAAGAAGACTGAGAAGAAAATACAAAGTCCAATGTTGCAGCTTTACGGAGCGTGTGCAACATTCTCTCGGTTGAAGTTCGTACATGCCTGGTATTGTACATTACCTCGGTGTTGTGTGCATAACCTCGCCATTCTTCCCTGCTATCTGTCATTATGTATGTTATTATGAAGTTTTACGTCGATTTAGTCATGTCGCCATGTGTCTACTTGTAGCTGTGAGCTCAGTGTTTAATTTAATAGTGCTACCATACTGGAATACCACGCCGTAGACACATGACGTGATACCCCACCCAGTTATAATAGACAGACACCGGGCGGACCAGTCCTGATACTACCCGTTATATGCTACACGTCAAGGGTGGAGGCTACTAGTACCATGGGTATGACGTTTCTGATGTTGACCGGCTGGGTATCGAACCCACGACCTTCCGTATGCCACTAAGTCATCGCCGCGGTACTATCCGTTCTTAAATAGAGAGGAAATGTACATAAATATCGATGAGAGGTTTTTAACAAATCAGAATAGATATAGTTCTCAAGTACGATCAAAAACATGACCGTATAAATCGAAGTTGAACAAAGTCCATAAGTCCATTATACATGTTTGTGACATATCCACATTTTGTTGCTGATTTCAGTTTGTTTTTTGTTGTTTTTGTTGTTTTTTGTTGTTGTTGTTTTTGTTGTTTTCTTGTATTTTGGAATGCAAATACTATACTGTTTCAATCCAGGGGGAATCATCAACATTTTGTGTCTAGCTTTATTAATAAAACAGAGATTGGTGGATTGCTTTATTCAAATTTGGTACACTGATCTACAAAAAAATAGAGTATTATCAAATTTGTATAGGCATGTAAAAGATAATTTTTACATATGAAAATTATCGGAATATTGTACAAAAAGATTACGTAGTGTTTTTACTAAGTTACGTTATCTTCACATAGCTTAAGAATTGTGACAGGGGGAGTGTGGGAGAGGGTGTGTGTGAGGGGGAAGAGGGGGAGCATTTGGGGTATTTTCTCCTCTTTTTTTTGGTAATTATGTAAAGTGGGGATGGGTATTTGGGGTATTTTTTTTCTTTTTTTCTTTTGTCTCAAATCAAACATTATGATGATGACTGCGCACCCAGGGTCCCTCGGGGGTTGGTGGGTGTGGGGGTGGGGGGGGGGGGGGGGGGGGAGGGGTCAAAAGGTCAAATATACAAAAACAATCAATTATAAGGTCATTGTTCTATATTGTTGCACATAACTTCGTATATGTACAGTAATCGTCTATTAAAGATAAACTATATATCAAACGATTTTATTATTTCGAACTCGGACGTCTGTCCGGGTCCCAGGTTGGGGGTTGTGTGTGTGTCTGTGATGGGTGGGTATATATTTATATATGTATATATATTTGATAATTATGTCTCAAATGGAACATTATGATGATGGGATTACACTGTATACATTTGTTTCCTCCTACGTCATCGGTGGGGCCTGGAGGAAGGGGCATCAAATACACTAATATTTAATTACGGTGTCATTTTTTCATACTTTTGCACATTAATTGGTATCATACTCGCCTATGAAAGAGATACACAGCATGTCAAATGATTTATTATTTAAAACTCGGACGTCTTCCCTGGGGTTGTGGTTGGAGGGGGTAGGTGGAGGGTAACAGGGGGTCAATTTTTTTTTTATTATGTCTCAAATGAACATTTGGATGAAGGGATTGCAGTATATATACTGTGGGGCTGGGTCTGTCTGGGCGGTTAGGGTGGTGGTGGGGGTGGGGAGAGAGGTAAATTCGGTCAAATATCTATTTTTCTTTCTCAATAAAATCTAATGATTTTGGGAATATCAGTATACTTTGCTCCAGGGTCACCTTGGGACTCTGGGATAGGGGTCAAATGTTCAAATACACAAATACCCTAAAAAACATTATTCATTTACAGTGTCATACATGTATACAGAAAAGCATAAATAATACTATTTCTGATCTGAGTATCAAAGAACGATCAAAACAATTACATGTAAAATGGATACAGGGTTAAAAGAAATTGACCAGTGTGAGGAAACTTGACATGGGTATTTTGCGATGGCGCGCCGTCGAATCCGTTCTAGTTCCTCTTTGTTTTGTTGATATCCTTGGATTATTGATTAAAATGTGTGATTGATATTATACATGATTAATTAATGAGTATATATATGAAAACTGAACTATAAATAAGTGTGAAGAAATATTGGTAACCTGTCATTTGATTATAATTATGTAGTACAAATTATATATGTAATGATGAGAAACTGTAAAAGTTTAAATCAATAACAAGAGGCCCAAGAGGGCATGTGGACGCTCTACTGGCTCAAAAAAAGTTTACGTATAAGGGGCCATAACTCTTTCAAAAAGCATTCAACCAGAACATGGCGATGATATACGCAACTAGACTTAGTACTGATCAACCCTGCCAAATTTCTTTGACATCCAGCCCGAGGTTTAGGAGAACTAGTCTGGACAAAATTAGTGTATTAAACCTTTAAGGGGTCATATCTCTGCCAAAATTCCTTCAACCAGAACACGGCAATGACAGGTGCAACTAGGCTTGGTACTGATCGTCCCCGCCAAATCACGTGACGATAGCTGAGACCATGTGATTACAAAAAATGGCGATGCACTAGGTAATGCTTGGTGCAGCAAACTTTCCAACAGGCAATTGGCAATAACATCATCACCTTCGAGAATATGTTGAAAACATTCAACCTGTTTTGGCTTGGGTCATAAATTTAAATACGTATGTAGGTCTATGCTTGGGTGTAATCTCTTTATTAAATTTACAGCTTCTGTAATGTTCTCAACGGAATACATGTTTGTTTACAAGTAAGCAAGTAACCGGTGTTCATATTTGCTAAAATTGATTTTAAATAAATCATTTTTGTAACCAGATACCGTTTTTCACACTATTTTCTTATATTATGAACAAAGCAAGTTGAAATATTGACCTAAAAAATATTTAACCAACAAATTAAACTTAGCTGGATTTCAGCTATAAATTTGCGTGGTGGCAGTGGGTACTGTAACAGACAGGGGAAGTAATTTGGGAGTTCAGAAGAGACTAATAGTCTGGGCAAAGTTTGAGTATCAAAACATTTACAGGGCTATAACTCTGCCAAAACTCATTCAACCGGAATAATGGCGATGACATGCACACCTATGCTTGATACTGATCATTCTTGTCAAGTTTCGTTGAAATCCAGCCAGGGATTCAGGAGAACTAGCCCGGAAAATGTTTGTGTATCAAAAAACATTTAAAGGGCCATAACTCCTCCAAAAGTCTGTAAACCGGAACGCGACGATGACATGCACAACTAGGCTTGATGCTGATCATGTATGCAAAGTTTCATTGAAATCTGGGGAGGGGTTCAGGAGAATAGTTCAGACAAAGTTTGTGTATTGAAACATTTAAAGGGCCACAATTTGTGCCAAAAATCATTCAACCGGAACACAGCAATGATTTGCACAACAAGACATGGAACTGATCATCCCTAAAATGTTTTGTTTAAATTCGCCCGGAGTTCATGAGAACTAGTCAGGACAAAGTGTGTGTATTAAAACCCTTAAAGGGTCATAACTCCGCCAAAATCATTCAACCAGAACACGGTGACGATATGTGCAAATATGCTTGGTACTGGTCATCCCTGCAAAGTTTCACTGAAATCCGGCCAAACGAAGGCCCTTTCGTCTTAATGAGGCCAACATATAGCATATATCAGAAGATCAAGGGCCATAACTCCGATGTAAATGGTTTAATCTGGCTAGTTGTCGAACTTTTCTGAGCTTTCTTAGATATTAACAATATGTTAAAGTTCGTTAAAGAGTGAATGAAAAATGATGGCCCTATCGTCTTAACGAGGCAAAATATAGCATTTTTAACTAATTCAAGGGCCATAACTGCGTTATTACTGGTCCGATCTGGCCGGTTTTCGAAGTTGTCTGAGCTTTCGTTGATATTAACAATCTGGAAAAGGTTCGTAAAGACCAGATGTAAAATGAAGGCCCTATCGTCTTAACGAGGCAAAATATAGCATTTTTAACTAATTCAAGGGCCATAACTGCGTTATTACTGGTCCGATCTGGCCGGTTTTCAAACTTGTCCGAGCTTTCATTGATATTAACAATCTGGTAAGGTTTGTTAAAGATCTAATGAAAACTGAATGTCCTATCGTCTTAACGAGGTAAAAGTTAACGAACGGACGGACGACGGACAACTCGCCATCCCATTAGTAGAGCTAACAATTATATAATCTATCTTTCTATTTGAACTAACATGATCTTGGTTATTTGTTCAGTAATTGTGTTTCAATATTACCATTTTAATGCCATTTTAACAAAACTCTCTGCACGCATATTTGTGGTAAATAACGTATAGCTCAATCATTTAAGTCCCATGCGTAGAGTTTTCCATAGAATTTGCATGTCTGATGTAGATATGACGCACAATAACACTTTGCTTCGGCAAGCTGCCATTCACAGGCACAAACGGATGTTAACCCTATAACACCATATCAAATTTATTTATACTGAAGGGTTGTTAAAGATGTCTCGATAGAGGAGTAAAGGGCTGTACTTGACTGAGTAAAGGGCTGTACTTGACTGAGTAAAGGGCTGTACTTGACTGAGTAAAGGGGTGTACTTGACTGAGTAAAGGGCTGTACTTGACTGAGTAAAGGGCTGTACTTGACTGAGTAAAGGGTTGTACTTGACAGAGTAAAGGGCTGTACTTGACTGAGTAAAGGACTGTACTTGACTGAGTAAAGGGCTGTACTTGACTGAGTAAAGGACTGTACTTGACTGAGTAAAGGGCTGTACTTGACTGAGTAAAGGGCTGTACTTGACTGAGTAAAGGGTTGTACTTGACTGAGTAAAGGGCTGTACTTGACTGAGTAAAGGGCTGTACTTGACTGAGTAAAGGGCTGTACTTGACTGAGTAAATTGCTGTACTTGACTGAGATTTTCAGCTTTTAAGGTTGGAACCTGGTATTTTCAGAAAAGCACTATACATCTGCTGGCATGAAATGTATTTTGCCTGTACCATACCATAGTCCTCATCCACGTATTGGAGTTTCAAAAATGGTTTACTCAGTTGCACGATACATAAATGTCCAGTGTGACCATTCATCTTTTTGGTTAGGTCGCCTGAGCGACCTATTTTCCTAACCCAGTATACAGATCACTTAACAAATGAACGATGCGCGCATCCATATTTGAAAACGTGACGGAATTATCTAAAGTTACTAGTCAAATGTTACATTTTATGACCGGAAGTCTATGTAGGCAGCCATTTGCAATTTGTAATAGAGTCCATTATATTGAGTGTGAGTTTTTTTGTTTTATAATTTCCAACCAAATTTATTAAGTGCAAGCCACGATATACTGTATTTTACCCAGCCTTTGTTAATATTAGTTCCAATAATATATAATTACGAAACACTTCGTCCATTTCTGTAGAACACGTTCGTCGATTTCCGTAAACGGTATATTTCGGGCTTTGATTACCATCAATCAAGTCGCCAGTTAATGTGATAAAGTAAATTGAAATTTCCGTATTTACCGATGTTTAGAGTGTTAGCTTCGGAAGCAAAAGGTCACGAGTTCAACTCTTGGCATGTGTGTACGTGTGTGCGCGCGCGCGCGTGTGTGTGCAATAATTTATTAGTTTAAGGAATAATCCGGACTGAATCCTGTAAGTTATTGTAGAAAACAATAACAAAACCACACATTCAAAACAAACGGACTAAGTAGCCTTTGTATCCAGCATTTTCATGAACAATTTTAATAAAACATTTACATCATTTTAATTGGATTTTTGGCTAAAAAACAACAACACCTTTTTTAAAATGTAGATGAGAAATAAATATGTGACTGCCAAAACACATTTTTGATAGTGCTTTCCCCATATAAACCCGGAGTGCGTGGTCCAGTGGTAGAGCGCCGAACTCCTGATCGAGAGGTCGTGGGTTCGATCCTCCGTCGCGGCCACGTTATTTATCCTTGAGCAAGATAATTAATCCACATTGCTTAGTACTGGTTCTACCCAGGAAGCCATCGAGAGTGATTAATCTAAGTTGCAAGAACTTGTTTCGCAATCGATGTAAAATAAATATGTTTAGAACATATAAACCCGGCAGATAATGAAGAAATATCAAATTACTTTAACTTTAATTCACCTGAACATTTCAAATTGGCTGATTTTAAAGGGACACATGGCAATCTTGAGTTTTATTCAAACATTAATATTTGCTCCTTAATTTAATTATCCTGCGTCATTTTTTACTTTAAAACTGCATATGATTAAATAACAAATTGAGATTTCAATTTTCTTCACTAATTCACCAAATTTTTGAACACATTATTGATGCACTATTATAAAAAGTTAGTAATATGTAAAAAATAATTTGCTTTGAACTATTCTAACAATTACTGTTAATGATTGAACAAATGCAAGTGAAGAGAAATACTTACGGGACGCCGTGATTTTTTAAAAAAAATCAAGATTGCCGTGTGTCCCTTTAAAACGCATCCAATCGCTAGGTCTTATGTAGATGCCATAAAGTTATAAAAGAGATGAAGGGACAACTGAGAGGAAAGATAACAACTGGAAAAAATACAAACATGATCATATGAAAATATGGGTTTTATTTAGGAAAATGTTAATAGTGGCTAGAATGCGGATTTCAGGTGGCGGACTGCACAAATTGTGTTATATCGAGAGCCAGTAAATCTTCTTCAAGTGACGCAATCAAATATCGACTCGTGTCCTTATGACGACCTTTGGCCGCCGATAAGCAAGAGTCCTGACCATTATAAACCGTGCTTGCTGTACAGTTGTCCCAAATGACCGCCACTTGGTCAGGTAAGTCAATAATCAACCGGACTTTCACCGCAACTGGACAATTGGTTAGGTCATTGCCATGGGTAATAATGTAACAATGCCAAACCAATAATGACAATTATTAAATTTAGTAATATTAAACTAATAGAATAAGCATACTCAACGGGCCAACGAGCTCATGCAATGGTTCGTTGCCCAGGGTCAATTCGTCCGTATTTTGATCTCATTCTGGTTTACGCGATAACTTTATTAAATGGGATTAGTATTTTACCAAATTTAATTTGTTTTCTCACATTGTCGAACACCACCAATGTAAACAATCAACGAGTGCACTACGGTGTTGATTATGTTAAAATAAGAGTTCCAATCTCACCAAACTTTATTGGAAATTTTGCTTTAATAACATCTCGGACGTGTTGACTGACAATGAACAAAACAGACACAAGGGGTAACGGAGTTATTCTCACTGATTACTGAAAAATAAGTTAATTTCGACTCGTTTACATGGTAACCAAATTGTATTCAGTTAGATTTCAACGAGTTCAGCAATTAACAGTGTCCTTTCATTAGAGTAGTAGTCATTGATTATGACAAAATAAGGGAGTTTAATTTTTATGTGAAGGTCTTATTCATTAAAGAAACTAACCCGCCAAATAACGGCAAAATTACACTACTAACGGCAAAATTACACTACAAACCTCTATCCAGTAGTTCAGATTATACAAAAGTGTATATGTGCCTATTAAAAGTATAAGCTTTTTCATGGTTGTTAAAATACCCGTTATTGAAAATGCGTAAAACGAATTATGAGTTGGTAACTCTAAATTCAACGCTCCGGTGTTGGGGTTTGGCCTGGGTGGTTAAAGCCGTCATTATGCCGGATTCTCAAAATATGTAAGTTATATATATATAACTCGTCAACAGTAGGTTTAGAAAGGGTGTACATATGTTGTAAAGTGTGGCTGTTGTTGGCGGGATAACTACTTTAAGATCTCTAGATCTCAAATTCGACAATGAGCAAAATCAATGCATGCGTTATTGTTCTTTGATTATATTGAAATAATATTCCTTTAGTTCTTCAATGTGTTCAAGTAATATAAAAGGTTCGTTCTGGCTCACAGTCTCGTTTCGATTTTTCACAGCCTCGTTCTGGACCACAGCCTAACTGCTATCGCCCGTGTTTTGTGTCTGTGGTCCAGAATAAACCTTTTATATACATATGCATCTTTGTAATATGTAATAAAATAACCTTTGACCGTCAACCAATCTTTTCACTACAGTATATTACAGTGGTTCATACATAATTAAAACAATTATATTACGCACTTTTTAGACTTTCTTGTATAGTGCCCATTGCTTCTGCTCTTCCCTGCTCTATCAATTTATTTTTTTATTTTTCATTATTTCTGATTTATTAACCCTTACGTCCTCTTTCATCTTACTATATCTTTCTACATCGACTAAGATCAATTTAAATTCCTGTTCAACTATTTGTCCATCTTATAGAGCTTTTGAAATCAAGTCGTTTATGTTATATAATTTGATTTCAGCAATGACACTGATTTCATCATGTTTTTTGCTTTCAAATGTAGTCTTTTGCTGATCAACCTGCCTGCAATTCCAAGAACCCCGCAGATAAAAGCAGCTATTTCTAGTGGTACAACAATCGGTATGGCAATTATAGTTGAAAGCAGGCCTATCCCTGGCCCACCCATTCCAAGACTCGCAGAAGACAATACCATATCAATACCATCAATAATATTTATTACAGGTCTGTATTTTTTTTAAAGCGATTTTCTTGAATCCCTTTCTGTTATTTATCTCTGCTCCAATTCAGATAGTTTTTTGCAATCTATAATTGCGCCCATCTTCTATGGGCAGTTCAGGATACAACGGTGCTGTTGGTTGCTTCATTTTATTTAATTTAAAACTTTTTATTTTCAAATATCTATTTCAATTAATAAGGACACTACGTTATTGGTCGCATCGCGGTTATCTTCCTTAGAAAGAAGGTTAATTATAGAACCCGCTTTTATTTCAAATGGGACTTAAAAGAAATGGGACTTAAAAGAAGGGACTTAAAATGTTTCTTATCCTAAACGCTTACCATCTGACAACAGAACACCTTATCCTAATTGCTACCCCGTCCACGGACAAAACAACCCACACTCTACCATTTGTTCTCGTGCTTATTGCCCCCATTCTTAAAATACGCCCATTACTCACTATAACATACCCAGAATCTTTAAGATGTCCACCATTACCCCGCCCCCATTCATAGCTGTATTTTGTTAATCCCCCATACTCTTCAGCCCATATCGTAATCAGTGATTTTTCCCAGCTTTTAGCACGGTGGTATGAAAATCACGTAAAACACCAATGCTCTGCTCTACTCCTGAGATTCTGTCAATTAGTTTGGTTTCCAATTTTCTACTACTAACTAATCTCATTTGTAACCTCTTCTCTTGTTCTATCATAACTTGCTCCAAATGTATTTATTTTTTATATATGGTATAACTAAATGGCAATCCGTGATTATTTATTTTCTGATTTTTTTTAGACAGACAACGAGATTCTTTTTGTTCCATACGTATTATTATAATGTCACCAAAGTGTTATATAGAACTGAAACAACTCCGATTAAAGTACTAGGATAACCGTTTAAATAGTTTTTACTCGTATTTATTTGTTCTAAGTGAACATGTAATTGCTTGACTTCGGCCAAATCCATCTGTCTCCAGTGTATGCACCTCTAAGCCAACCCGATTCCAGGAGTCCGAGGATAGATAATAGATGCTAATATGTTGAAGCATACAGTATGTGCGGGAGATGCTGGTGTCGATGCGGAAGACCAAGCCATCGCATCTGCGTATAGTGACAGATTCTGTACATCACTGGACATTGAACTTCTTGAAAGTCATATGCCATTTTATCACAGCGGATTAGGCGATAGGTTTGATTATGAACTCACCTTCAACACATATTCAGAAGTCATTCGATCAACTGATGACAATTCCACTTACATAATAAAGAATATTTGTCTCGAATTTGATATGGTCAGCGAACCTGAACTGGCAAGAATGATACGTCATTAGATGGCAGTATTGTATAACATAATTTTACGCTGTCAAAAGATTGTAAAAACAAGTCTGACGCTCTTTGGAACACCAATCTAAATGTCCCCGCACGAAGTATGAAAGGTATTTTGATGTTGTTTGAAGACCCTGAACGTGACAGCTCTGAGAGGTTTTATAATCCAAAAAAATAACAATTAAAGGTCTTCCTAACCAACTATACAGTCAAGGCTTGCGAGCGTATCAACAGTGGGATGAAATAAATAAGTATTTCGCCTCAGGCCCAAAGAGAGACGTCGTTGTGTGACAGGTGGTAAATGCATTATCTCTGAACAGTATGACTATTGGAAAATATATAACAGACAAGTATGCTTTATGGCTTGATCTTAGAAGTACAGACGATAATTCCTTGCACGGACGCGGCTCCGGAATCACGAATGCCTCAAAGGGAATCACTATACAAATGACTAAGAAACAAGAAGGAAATGCAGTTATAAACGTATATCTGTATATTATACAAGACGCACAGATTAATTTTGGAAGATTCAGAGAAGTGTTATATTGATTATCCTCACTCTGCTATTATCTGAGGACAAACTTGGTGTGGTAAAACAGAATTTGTCTTTGACCTACTTGAAAATGAATACAGAGATGTTTTTGAAAATGTAGTTATTCTATGCCAGACTACTGAGTGGAACAAATCGCATAGAAATAGAAAATGGATAGGAGACGTGAGAAACCCGATGGACAAAAAAATAAAAATCATTAATCCTGTTGCTAAAAATGGTGAAGAGATGATGATTTATGCAACGCTGAGAATATTTTTCAGTAAATATGTTGGACAGTCAACACTTTAAATAATTGATGACTGCTCGGCAACCAAATCGTTGACATAGAAAAAAGATATGTTATCGGAATTAGCTTTTTTCCGACAGACACGCAAAACAATCAGTTTGGGTAATAAGCCAAAGATATAATAGCGTATTGAAAGATTTGAGAAAGCAGACAAAATGATTATGTATTTTTACATTAAAGATAGAGCCAGTTTTGAAGACTGTTTACGTGAAAATGGTGTTATTCAAACCAGAGGAGAGGAACAGAATAAGGAAATGGTTAGCAAAAACTAAGCATTCTAAGATAATCCTGAGGACTGACCAAACTACTCGTTATTTGTTTCAAGAATAGCCTAAGCAAATACAGCAATGCTAATAGCAAATTGTAGCAATGCTAATAGCAAACAAAACTATGCTAATAGAAATTTCAGTAATTTTGAATATATCCTTCTTCTGTTTCATGTTTTTCGTGTATTTTAATGTTAAGAGACAAATAATTGATATCAAATGGATGCGGAAGAAGTGTTAAAAAAAAGGTTATCTGCTATAGTTACTGATGGAGGAAGTAAGCAATACTTTTTTACAATTTTCAGACATTGATTCTATGTCTAGCGAAAGAAATAACAAACTTTATTGCAGATATAATAAAGTAGATATGAAACAAGATTAGGTGCTTCTATAACCAAAACATTAGGCAATTATTTCATAAATATAATATATATGCTATATAATGATTATTGTTCCCAATAGCAGTTACACCAAAGGTAATAGAAGAGCTGAAAGAAGACACATTTATTATTATTACCTGATCTCCTATATAAATGCTATATCGTCATTTCTTGCTAATTCACTAAGGAAAAGACTGTTCCCGGTGAAAAGGAACTGTTACCGGGCTTTAGTTTCGACTGTTTCCCTCATGTGCTGGAATTTCGTTTGCGTGACGTCATGTTGCTTTTTTCACCATAGGTTCCCATTATAAAACAAATTTTCATTTTTACTGTTTCGTACAGTAACATTAATCAGGTAATAAAACAGTTATCACATGTGTCGGGGGATGTCAGTGTGAACTGTTTCCCTCGGCCTATCGGCCGAGGGAAACAGTTCGGCCGAGGGAAACAGTTCACACTGCCATCCCCTCCACCTCGGGAAAACAGTTTTGACTGTTCCCCAAACACACATGTGATAACTGTATAATAACGCTTTAACTTTCTGCTTGTTGTGAGTTATACTATAAATATGGTATGTATTTAGCTCCGCTTACAGCAATACTGACAATGCGTTTGATTGTTCGATGACCGAACAGGCTGTGGACCCTATGATGACAGTCTATCTAAAGCCCAAAAGGACGGTGACATTTGATGTTTGTCTGCAGTCATGTCTTGTCGTGCCCTCAGTGGTTTATTCTCTTGTTGCTCTGGCTTCTGCCAAGTCTTTGAGTACCTTCTTTGTGGATTTCTAGGCTATTGTTTATTTTTGTACTTATATATACACGACCATCTTTGTGTTTGACTTATATTGCCTATTAATGCTGCCTTGTTGGTTAGCGAATAGTTCATGGCGGGGATTTTTTTATTTACACTGTCCCGTTTTATTGGGTTAACGGTAGTGTAAGTGTGAGGTTTGGTGCACCCTAGAACCTGGTTTAAATCCCCTGCGGCCTTTTTTACTACTGACCGTTCCAAGGCGGTAGCCCTATTGTCAACCCCTTTGTGTTTGTGATGTCTTATTTGGACTTTTATTCATCTTTAAATGTATTCTTTGTTTCTGTGTGTGTATGTGGTTGACTGTCATCCTCCTTGAATGCTGCTTTTCCTGTTCGATTTTTTATCTATAATTAGCACAGTTAAACATATATATTTTAAAATAAAAATATATATAATACAAATGGAGGAAACAGAGAATCATCCGAAAGTGGAGAAGGAGGAACCACCAGTTAGAATAACCAAGAATCGCAAAGGAGTAGAAGCTGGAATAAAAGGAGCTTTAGCGAGGAAAGCGAAAAAGCAATCGGAAGAACCAGTTAGGATAACTAAAACACAAAAAGTACCACAGCCTAAAGAAGGGAAAGATTACACAAAATTACTTACTTTAGGAGATTTATTGCTTGGAATTGTTGTTTTTGGAATATATATGAATTGAATTGAATGTTGTTTAACGGCTCATCAACACAGTATAGGTTATTTAGAGCCGCCCCAGAGAGAGGGGAAGGATACATAGGAATCCGGGAACCTGCCCTACTCTTATATGAAGGGTCAGAGTGTTATTCAGCCACCACAGCCAAAGGTTGTAAATTATACTTCTGAACAAGACCCATTTCTGATGAGATAATTGAACAATTAAAATTATAATATTCTAATAGAAACAATGGCTACTGCAATCGATGGAAAACAAACTGTGAATATGATTTATCACGCAGGGGTTGAGAGTTTGTTTACTATTGGCTATTCTCAACTCACAAAACAAATTGCCATGGAAGATGTGTGAATGCTTACTTTATATATTACGATGCTATGGCTACAAGAGATATGCTGAATTATACCAGCAGATATTATGAAATAATTTTAAAACATATATTTGTACATATAAAATGGCGTCGATAGCAATGGGGCTTTAGTGAATGCTTTGGCATTTAGCGGTTCAAATTATTTGTTTTCACAACTCGGTAAAAATAATGATGCAGAAGACGAGAGAGAAAGACACGATAAAGCTGTAGAACAATTAGAAGCCGCACAAGCAAACTGGTCAAAACAAATAATAGGGAGATTATATTTCATAAATCGAGAATTATAAAACGAACATCATGCGGAACAAACGTTTGACGGTGTTGACCAAGCTATGAAGCAATACTATTACTTGACTGGAAACAAATTAGATGACCTACCACAAGAGCCAAAAGAACGTGACTTCTATGTACCGTCACCAGACTAACAAGATAGAGAGATTTTATTTATAGTAGTTTTTTAGCATATCAATTGTTGTAAAAAAAAAAATTGAAAAAATGATATGAATGATATGATGGGTGGTATATCATTCGTATCATTTTTTATTATTATTTATTTAGGCACCACTACCACTCAGTAACTAGTCGTACGCGTGGTACTTGTTTTCGTTATTCATAGTTGGCTTCAAACGTTTTGGTCTCACGTAATAAGGATGATCGTGAATAGTGTAAATTTAGTTTCCTTGCTAAACTATTTGGAGTCCAAACCTCACCTACATCTTGAATTATAAGTATTGTTGCTGCACCAAAAGCTGCGTTTGTGGTTCTATTTAAGAAATAGAACATCATTTACGGTGAATTATTGTGTAATATATCACGGTTTGGAGTTACATTGTAAACAATAATTTCATGAGCCGGAAGACTATTGTTTACAATTGAACGACAAACCGTGATATATTACAAGATAATTCACCGTAAACGATGTTCTATTTCTATTCTAATACCCCTAAATGTGAAAATAATGCATACATCTGAAATCTTTCGCATTGCTTTGCTTTCTCTCCCAACGTTGCAAACGTTACAGTGATTTATTTCTCATTGCCTTGCTTATTCTCCTATGTAGTATTGGAATAACAACAACAAAAACAGCAGCAAAAAGAAAAAACTTTTATTTTTTAAAGTTACAACATACTATCACTATGGCAAAAACATGTCATTTGCCAGAAAAGGGCATGTGAAAGAAAATGACAGTGGAGCGGAACTTAACTTAGTAGTAAGTTAATCATAAATTATAATAATACGAATAATAACTAAAGCAAATTTGATAGCGGGCCATCGCAAACACCACGGGTTTCATTTGAGACGTTTTTAAAACAAATTTAAACCCGATATTACCTCTACCGCTGCCTCCCCCACCCACCCGTCCGCCACAACTCCGCCTTCCCCCTGGGCAAACATCGGAGTTTGAAATAATGCAAGCTTGTGAAGCGTGTATGTTGTTTATCTTTCATAGACTAGTATATTACACAAAGTTATATGCAATAATGGCAAGAGTAATTCAATTTTTAACCTTTTGAACCGCCCCAGTGAATACATGTTAACGGACATACCGGCGAACAGACAGACGCACGCACGCACGCACGCACGCACGAAAACACACAGAAGCATTAACAATATCCCCTAATGGTTTTCAAAAAGCGATGAGGATAATAATAATTACAATATTAATGTATTTTATGTCACTTAGTTTTGATAGTCACAATAAATCATATGGTCATGTAAAAAGGGGGATAAATCCAATGAGCTTAGCCGATACACCGTGTTGCGTTTGTATACATAGCCCATGATTTTAACTGGAATCAGTATACATAGATGTAAACCTTTCTGTAGGTTAGATAAAAGGGCATGTTTTACGCATTGATTTCTGGCTTATTAGTTCTAGAGTGTATAAAGTTACTTCATCTACCGTTATAATATTAAACGCAAAATGGCATTGTTTAAAAACTTGGTATGTTGGTAATGTTTTAAAAAGAACGGCTTAAATAAGTTATAAAAGAGATACTAGTATACTATTCTCTATACTCACATATCATTTGAGTTTGTTTGTTTGTTTGGTGTTTAACGTCATTAATTTTTGATGGAGGCAGACCACACACTTTTTCCTGGGTAGAATCAGTACTGTATACCTACCGATATCCGTAAGAGTCGACACTTTCTTACATGTTGAGCTCCCAGTGGGATTCGAACCCGCAGCGTTTACAACGCAAATTAATTTCAGGAATATATATTTAACCAAAGAATAGAAATGATCAGAAATAACAATTGTGAAAGGCAATAAGGGGAGTAACTGAACTCAACATTAACGAAACTGTTACGCAGCGGTAATTAGCCTTTATAATTATAAAAATGGGTGGATGCTATATGCTTGCCGTAAGTCCATGCGTGTGTCTAGGCTGACAAATCAATACGTCTCAACACGAGGATAACATATTTGGCTTACAACCAGTCTGACACATCATAGAAGCAATGCTGAAAACTATATGTCTAAAAACTTCTTGATATATTTAAAATTGCACTATGTTTGCTAATGAATATGATGAAACAAAGAAAAGAATGTTAATACACAAAGAGAAAAATATAACAAGTGTGCTTCATGAATAATTAGAATATTAATATCGGTTACATAGGTAAGAGAACCATTAAGCAAACATATTTAAAATGATTGTAATAGATCTTAACTGAATTGAATTGAATTGGATTTCATCGGATTTCATCAACAGCTAAGGTCATATGGCGACTTTCAGCTTACATTGATGGATGAAGACCCCAGATGCTACTCCAGGCATTTATCGTGTACGGGCGGGCACCTGGTTAGAACCACCTACGTTCCGCAAACTAGCTGGATATCTTCCTCACATGAAGATTCCTAGGCCCATGAGGAATCGAACGCACAGCGGTGAGGTGCAAGTGATTTCAAGTCGGAGACTCTAACCACTCGGTCACAGACGCCCCTGTAGTACTTGTAATTACCAAGAATTACGGTTTAATTCAGAGTATGTGTTTTAATAGATATAGATAAAAACTGCCCACGAGCGTAATTTGTTTCTTCAGCACGGTTTCCGGTAACGCACATTGCGGTAGACAATTTCTGGGGAAAACAGCTGTTTAGTTATTCCCTGGAGATTCCTATCTTCGACGCATATCACTCAGTGCAAGATTTTCAAGGCTGGAATAGATGAAAAGCAAAACAGAATTCCAACGATGTGCTGGATTCCCAAATTACACAAACAACCATATAACGCCCGTTTTATTTCCAATTCTAGTTAATTCTTGCACCACTACAAATATCTCCAAACTTTTAACATCTTGTCGTACTGCCGTTAGAGAGCACGTTAAACAATATTCATTGCCAACGTAACATAGTGCAATTCATTATACAAAAAGATATACCGAACAACACATAGTTCTTTTGTGAATTTTAACTTTTCAGTTGAAAGAAATTACCGGTTACTACAGATTTCAGATATTAAGTTTTATAACACATACCGTAATACCAGACCGATTGAACTGACATCATAAAAATAACTTGTTTTAATACAGATACCATATGCAAGGCGTTTATATAGAGCTTTATTACAGATTGTTATGGTTGTTTTTATTACAGATACCATATGCAAGGCGTTTATATGGAGCTTTATTACAGATTGTTATGGTTGTTTTTATTACAGATACCATATTGCAAGCTTTATTATATTTACTATAATGGGCAGCTTTACTAGTCACCACCTATATATAGCAAGGCCTATTGCAGACCTTCCCGTATGCCTCACCATCACTACAAGCGGACAGTCACATGCTGCTTTATATAAACTTACATCGTTCTTATTTATGCAGAATATGCAATCGTACGGAATATATATAAGTCTTTGTTGACAGTCAATATGCTTAAGTTACAGGCGTGCAGTCTCATAATGGTCATATATAAGGCCATATTTCTGTTTATCCAGAACATGCCATTATTAAATATTTCCGGTTGTCCGCAATATATAGTATATACATTTATAGTTGTTGACCAGTCAATGTCAAATGTTTCTACATATTTCCGATATGATTCATGATGGATTATTCAACATTATGCCTTCAAATTCTTATTTGTCCTTTTTCCTCAGACAGCTCCGAAATTGATCATGGCTGACACCTCCGGTTTTCGACACTTTCTTGCCCGCTTACATCTTCACGTTGTCTACACGTGTTTGCGTATATCGGTATTGCCAGCACGTATATGTCTAACATGGAATGAAAACGATATAGATTACCTGATAAATAACCAATAATTTATTATTATGCTTCCGATATCCGGAGTATAAATTAAAGGGACACTGTCCGTAACTTTTAGCTTATAAAACACACAATAATTATGTTCGCAAACATTACAAACTAAACATTATTGAATATTTACTTATTAAAAGAAAGATTGTTTAACGGAATTCAATCGCGTTACAAAAAAAAAGTAAATCCGCTTTGTGCGTTTGAACTCACAGCCCAAACTAAAATTACACTCACAGTAATAATAGTGTGCGTGAGCGTAAAGTGGTCGATCACGCTCCCGACTGAGCTAAGCGGGCTATACATTTTTCGCAATACATACTGTTGTGAAAACCTAATGCGCTAATGGAAGTCACGTGATCGCAGAAAAGGGTAAATATTGTGGGTCCCACTTTATTTACATATAATAATTAAAACTTTTTTTTTCCAAACTCACGAATGTATTCCTACATACTTCTTAGGGTCTATCCTCATGTTTTCATGTATACATTTCACTGAATAAAAGTCAGCCAGTTATTTGGTTATGCTCAATATCTGCTTACTTACGGACAGTGTCCCTTTAAAGTAAAACATTTCTAATCTCGGTAATTTCTAATATACTTCCGATTTTCCGGAGTTTAATATATTCAATGACCAGCCAATATGCCGATTGTGTTTATACAGGGCGGCGGTCACATTTATTTTAAAATATTACCGATTGTCCGGAATATACTTATTGTTGACCTTCCGATTTTCCGGAGGCTAAAATATTCAATGACCAGTCAATATGCCGATTGTGTTTATCCAGGGCGGTGGTGAAATTCATTTTAAAATATTCCCGATTGTCCGGAATATACTTATTGATGAATTGTCCGAAAAAATCCTATTGTCCGAAATAAGTAATTATACGTTGAACTGTCAATATTTCGATTGTCCGGAACAAGTAGTTATATGTTCAACTGTCAATATTTCCGATTGTCCGAATATGAAACTTTTGAAGTTGATTCGTCAATACCTCCGATTATCCAAATATGAAATAACTGGAACAAAAGAACTAAACATCTTACCGATGCTTCCTGCCAAGTTTCGTCGAAATCCAACAAAATCAAAATTATTCAAAATGGCCGCCACGATAACCCAAAGTTTACATAGAGTTATATATAGGAAACATGTTTCTTGGGTTGACCTCTATCATGTTTATGTTTTTGAACACATCATGCAAGTAGAGCGTCTACAGGCCCTCTTGGGCCTCTTGTTATATGAGTTGTACGTGTCTTTCTCAACTGAAGACAACTCTGATGGGTCCCTTATCAGGATTAAGACAGCCTTAAGCAAGCTAACCGATTCCTGGTGATTTCTATATACTATTTGATTAGTTTTAAAAATCCTGATTTGTAATGCAAAGTTGTTTGTATAAACGTAGGAACATAAGGGGCCAGGGTAGGTGAAGTCCCCCAATAATCTGACGAGTGCGTGTGTGAGCCGAATAAAGCTTTGGTACACATACACACACCCGTCCAAATATTGTGTTTATCCCCTCAGACATGTGCGTGTGTCCGGAAATGTTACTGTCACCGTAATTTCGATATAAGTGTCCATTAACATGTGTGTGTGTGACAATCATAACAAGCAAAATACACTCTTAAACAAAATGTGCTTTAACATGTGTGTGTGTGTGGTTGGTTAGTTGAATGGTGTCTTACGTCATTTTCAGCACATTTTAGGCTATATGACTGTCGGTTTTATTTTTTCAAGGCAGAACACATTTTCCTGGGTAGAACGCCTCCGTGGTAAGGTTAGTAAAGACGCTGCGCCTAAAACGTTCTCGCCTCTGACCTCTGCGAGCTCTCTCCATTGGGAACTCGAACTGTCCAGTAACAAAGTGTCTATTCTTACGGATGGCGGGAGGTATGTATGTAGTGATCCTACTCGGGAAAAATGGGGTGGTCTGCTTATACCACAAAACAATCTATCGTCATATACGCCTAACATATACTAAAAATTATGTAAAACACCATTTAAAAAAATACATTTTACTAGGTATAACCAGTACTGTATTCGTCCCGCCATCCGTAAGAATCGACACTTTCTCACTTACAAGCCGAGTAACAAACATAACAAGCAAAAAAACATCTTAAACACGCTGTTATTTCATACTGACTGCATGAAAGGGTCGAGTTCTGTGATTTAAAGTGATTCAAAATCGAGCCTCTACCAATTATTAAAACTATCTACTTATAAATATATTAAAACAAACTTTGGATGTGAAAAATATATTAATTGTGTCCAAAATAATAAGCACATGATAGCACTAATTAGATTAAGATGTTCAGCTCATAAATTGGCTATTGAAGAGGGTAGATTTAGAAATATAGAGGCGGATCAAAGAAAGTGTACTTTTTGCAATATAAATGTTGTTGAAGATGAATATCACTTTACTTTAGCTTGTCTGTGTTATAGAGAAATAAGAATAGAATGAATAGAAATATATAAGTCTTGCGAATACCAAACGTGACAGCTTAATTGCAACCGAATAAATATATACTTTTAAAAAGAATGCGCAGGTGCAGTTTTTGTAAGTATTTTATTATTATTATTATTATTATTATTATTATTATTATTATTATTATTATTATATTATATTGTATAACTGTTCTAATAATGTAGTGACCAACAACCCAACACTGTTTTCATAATGCCTTATGTTTACAATGCAAATATGTGTTATGGTATTGGTATTCGTGAAGCTCGTGCAATCACACTGTAGATTATCTATATAGGTCATAGGTGGATCATGTACTATACATAATATTTAATAGTGTTTCGAGCCATACCAGTGGTGTGAACAACTTGTATGCTATAATTACTTTCAATAATATATACGTGTTTATCCTTAAATTTGTTTACTCATACGTAAATATTTCTCATGCTCTTCTCGAGAACATATTTTAATATATGTGTGTATTTGTATTTAGTATGTCTTGTATGTATTACCGCCTCAGTGCTGATGGCGAGGGACATTGTAAAATGTTTATGCTTTAATAAAAATTAAATTGATTGAATTGAATTAAAAAATAGTGTTAACATTTTAAAGGAACACATGGCAATCTTGAAGTTTGTATCACGCATAAAACTAGCACACACATACAAATTAGCACCTCGATTTAGTAATTCCAATATATCATTAAACTTTAAAGTTCTCCGGCCATGTTTTGTTTCATGAATATGTTTATTTAAATCGAAATCAATACACAAAAATAGATATTTGCAATTCACGCATTGCAATATCTGTGAAAAACGAGTACTATACGATTTTATTTGATGACGTAGAAAGCTTTGAACAGGTATATTAATTAATCCACAGGTAAATGTATTTATAAATTATCCGGCAATAGTTGTGCAGCTTTACCTCACTTTCCCGTGCAGTCACGCGGTGGTAAAAATAGTATCTACGTCATACAAATAATACTTATTTTTACATACAACTTAGTAGCGGTTTTCAATATATGTCTCTCTCCGAGACTATCAAGAAATGTTCATATTTAAGAGTTAAATTTGTTAATTGATAATACCAGTAAAACAAGAATATGACTATAATTATGAAGGATATGACGATGACGAAAATAGTCAATCGCAGCAGTTACAGCAATCGTGGAACTACCATTCGTGGTCGCATTGCCGAACAAATCTAGAATCACCGGATCAAAATAGTGAAGGAAGTTCCCAGCCAATTTCAAATCAAACTTTCTTCACGAAACTTGATGAAATATTACTCAATCTGCCTAAAGATTGCTTCATTGATAAACTTTTACAGATGACCAAACATGGTGATATTACTCTTGCTATATAAAGAGAGATTCTGGCAAAACGCGCTAGACATATATCTGTTTGTCCCACTGGGGAATTGATTAGAAGGAATTCTACCAATTCATCGACCAGTGCAGTGAAGTATGCTCGTGACTGTTACTCTCTGCACGAATTCATAGGCAAAAAATTGTGATTGGTCTGTTTGTGAGAAGGAAACCAACTATTAAATCAGAAACAATCGACCTAGACGCCTCAATAATTGACAGTATCACAAATACGCCTTTAAAGGTCATGCCAAATCATACTAATCACAGCTCAGATAGCACTTGCTGAACTCCAGGCCGATGTGAGAGCTCTTAAAATTGAAATGGGAGCCGTAAAATGCGAAAGAGCAGCTGACGCAAATAAAATAGCTGTGTGTAATACACGGTTAGAGGTTTTTGAGAATGAGTTGCTGAAACTATCATCTGAAGTTTACGATTACAGGCTACGTATAGGGGTTGTAGAACACCAGAACAAGATGTTTATAGACACAATACGAAAGTTAAATGACAGACTTGACATATTTGATAAAATGGAATCGATTAAGGGACAGACGAGCCATAAACGAATACACGACAAAACGATTGAAAGTATGGCTGTGCGACCTGAGGGTACCATAAGTACATCAATGGATATATTGTATGCTGCCCCAATCCAACCACCTGCTGAAATAGAAGTGAATACTCAAGAATGCGATAAAGGCGAAAGTCAGAAGAAGCTCTATTCGGAAGCACTTAAACTGAATGCAGAAAGCAAAAAACACGATAAAGACAAAAACAAAGCCGAAACGCCTAAAACACAGGCTAAGGAACAAGATAAGCAGACGGGTGCTAATGGATGCGCTTTAACCAAAGAACGCATTAGTATAGGAAAGGCGATAGAAACGAGGATCACACACGAAGATAGACAAACAAAACACAACTCCTTCGATGCCAATTATAACCAAACACATGAAACAGCCGGAAACTATAGGAAACCAATAGCCACTTATCAATCTCACTATAGAACTGCTAGATCAAACCAAGAACACACCGAAACACCGTGCTTTGGCAGTATTGTAAGAAGAAAGACAGTCAGATACTATGTTGGTGGAATCAGTTTTGATTCAAATCGTGCCGGAATGGAAGAGTATATTACTGACAGAGGAGTAGAGGTGGTAGGAATAAATATGTTTGAAAGTAAAAGACGTTGTTTAGGAGCCAAAATAACTGTTTATAAGTCTGATGGTCATTTACTTGAAGATAAGAGTTTTTGGATGAAACGAATGTACTGTAGAAAGTGGTGTGGTACTAACGAATGGGTATCAAAGTTTGACTATAAAGAACATAACGGACATCAATATGAAGGCGATGATTAACATACGCTATTTTAGTATCGTAGTACTTGTTGCGATTTTTCTATTCACCTGTGTTATGAACACTCATGTTAATAAAATCAATTGCAGAACTCTGACCTGGAATGTTAGGGGCATCATGTCGTCTGCAGCTAGTCTCAGTGACTTTCTAGACAAATACGATATAGACATTGCTCTTATAACTGAGCATAAACTAAAGAAAAATAATACAGAGTTTTTAAACTCTATTCATACTGATTATACATCTATATCTACATGCGATGCCTCTAACAGTCAGGGTCTGAGATGTGGTAAAAGTGGCAGTGCAATTATGTATAAGAAACACTATGCATATTGCATAAGAGACATAGTGCACACATTTTCGGATAGAATTGTTGGCGTAGAGATAATTAACTCTCCAAATGAATCTACATTTATGTTCTCTGTATATATGCCCTCAGTAAATTATAGTGTTGATGAATACAAAGAGTGTCTAGATACAGTGCAGTCTCTATTGGAAATATATTCAGAAAAGGGAAATGTCATACTAACGGGGGATTTCAATGTTGATATATGTAGCTCAACAGTAGATAATCCAAGAGGGTGCTTATCAAAACGGTTTCTTCATAACAACTTGCTGTTTTTCGCAAATATAGAAGGTTGTTCGTTTACGTTCAGACCAACTAAGAAAACGCTTGATTATATTATACTTAGTAGCGACCAAAAACATGTTATTAATGTGTGCAATGCAATTGATGATGATGTCTTCACTGTATCGGACCATCTTCCAATCATAACTGAGTTTTGTTTCCCTATGGATGCTTATATATTTAGAAACATTCAGAAACACAAGCAGGTTAACTGGAAAAAATGTTCAGATACAGCTAAAGATAAATATGCAGCTGAACTAAACAAAGAGTTATCGAAACGTGATATTTTAAACCTAGATATTTGCTCAAATCATGACGTAGATAAAATGTACAGACACATTGTTCATTCTATTCATACGGCCGCAAATAAGACCTTGCCTAAATTAAAACCAAATGTACACGCAAAGCCCTACTGGACCTCAGAGGTCAAACAAGCACACGCAACCCAGAGACAGTTAAGACGAGCGTGGATCTCTGAAGGAAGGCCTAGGGACCATACTCATTCATCTTACACAAACTACAAATTATCTAAACGACAATTCAAAAATATCCAAGAAAATGCAATTTGAGAGTGTAATAGCAGATTTTATAATGAGCTGGAAGAAAGTGCAGAGGTTGATTCAAAAACATTTTGGCAAATTCTAAATAAGAAAAGGAAAAGACGCTCCAATATCATAAGAGACATAAACGTAGATGGTGTAAGGTTCTCGGGGAACCTGGCGAGATCGCAGGCGCCTTCAAAAACCACTACGAAAGTGTTTTCATTCCTGTATTAAATGAAGGTTTTGACGAAGATTTTAAAAACGAAATTGATAATCATATCGACAGTTTTTTGAAATCAAACGATCATGCTACTGACAAGATCCTCAGCGGTCCTGTTGAGTTTTCAGAAGTACATGAAGTCATTCGCTCCATTAAATTAAATAAATCCGGAGGTCATGACCTAATAGTAAATGACCATCTAAGGTACGGAGGAACATCAATAGTTCGCTATCTAGCACATCTGTATGATATGATTTTCTATACAGAACATGTACCGTCCGATCTAAAACTCGGCATTATCATACCTATATTGTATGTAGAAGTAACACGGCAAGCTATAGACCGGTTACACTCTTACCTGTTATCTACAAAGTTTTCGAAAAAGTAAAATCATTAAGAGTTCAAAAATGGACTAAACAACGTAGAATTAGCTTCCCAAATAGTCAGCAAAACGGCTACCAACAATATCTCGGGTCGATAACAACATCATTTAACCTTCGCGAAACAATTTACTATATGTTCGAAAATGGAAGTAGTCAATGTATGGTTCTGTTAGATACATCAGGGGCATTTGACACTGTTTGGCATAATGGCCTCTTTTACAAGATAAAACAATTTGGCATCTCTGGAAAAGCCCTTCGCGTAATAATAGAGTGTTACAGTGGTATGACAAGCTGCGTTTTAGTAAATGGTATAAAATCCGAACCATTCACCTTATTGCAGGGAACACGCCAAGGAGGTGTAATGTCTAGTTGGTACTATCTCTTATACATCAACACACTTCTCCATGATCTAGAGCGCAGCGGCGTTGGTTGTTTTATTGGTAGCGTAAATTGTGTTGCCCCAACACTGGCCGACGACATTACCTTAGTATGTCCTAATGCACTAAATCTGCAGTCTTGTCTAGATATCGCGAATGACTACGCGCATAAATGGAGATTTTCCTATAAAGATTCAAAGTGCAATTTTCTAGTATGTAGTAAAAATAAAAACATTAAAGCTGCTGTTAACATTATGATTGGAGAAAAATGTATTGAACAAACCATGCACGCAAAACATGTAGGTATAGATATTGTCCCGAATTTAAAATGTTCAAAAGGTATTGAAAGTAGATGTTCAAAGGGGAGAGCATCTCTATTTTCATTGCTTAACATAGAGACTGATTTTAATTTGATAAATCCTAAGACTCTTGCAAATCTTATAAAGAAGATATCATTTCCTTCATTTCTTTACGGATGCGAATTATGGTCACACATGCAAGGATGTGACATTTTATTAGCCGAAAAATTTATAAGATTAGCTGCAAAATGTACTCAGAAGTTGCATATGCGCACTAGAACAGACATGCCATTGAGTACTCTAGGTTGGATGCCAATGATGTCGGAAATTGATAAAAGAAAATTGTGTTTTTTACAAAAATTATGCTCTACGCCGCTAAACTTACTGTCTAGAAGGATATTCGACATTAGGTTACAACATTTTGTTCTGAAGGGTTTCAAGGACCAATACGGTTTTATTCCCGATATATTTACCATACTAAGTAAATATAACTTACAGCACTTTTTGACGGATTATGTCAATAGTGGACATTTTCCGTCAAAATATAAATGGAAGAACATTGTTTTAAATACTGTAAATATTCACCAGGTTGAATCGTGGAAACTGAGACTGAGTGAAGATGAAGATTTCCAGAGATTCCGGCGTCTTCATCCAATACTTAAGTCAGCTGTATTATGGGATATTCCCCGATCAAGCTCAGACATTCGTTTGGTGTTGTATATAATTAAACTGTGGGTTCATGTTACCCAATCCAACGAAAGTGAATGTTTGTTGTGCCACTTTAAAGTAAATGACATATTCGAACATTCAACAACAACATGCAAAGCCTTTTCGTTGTCGAGACAAAACTATTTTGACGATTTATATTTGATCTTAGATATTGTACAATTTAACCTCTTCATTACGCTTCCTGGCAGAGAGATGTATAATGTCATGCTTGGATCTAGCATACCCTTTTTTGACACATTGTCTTCAACTAATTATTATGCTTTTCTAATTCAGTCATATCACTTTATAAAAAATGTAACTCAATATGTGTTTGTATAAGTTGCAAATTAACATACTAGCAGACAAACATGCAATATTGGCAATTCTTAGAGTAAGTCAATTGCGTATTACATTAGTCTACTCACGGACCAGGATACTGTAGTTAAATATATATGATTACATTCCCCTCCAGAACCTTTGTCTACTTTCGTTTCGTTCTATATTTCGTTTCGTGAATAAAGGTGCTAACAAGAGAGGAATATTTTTAGACATGTTTTGGATATCTTTTATATATGTATGTACATATTGTTCATGTTCTATGTTTTTCACTTTTTTTTCAAATATTTCATACATCACCTACTTTAATATGCATTGTTTGCACCGTCATAATATTATATTATGTAATCTCTGTAATGGAGGAAATAAAATGAATAAATAAATAAATAAATACAAAAAGGGTGGCCATTCATCTTTAAATCCGCTTGCATATAATTTAATAAAAGGTTATGAAAAGGTGGGAGTTTTCAAATATACCACCTTAGCTATAAATCTATTATTGGTGCAATATTATCGACCATTAGTTATTTGCAAATACCATTTACTTTGAACTTTTACAATGAAGTGTATAAAAAAAGGTTATTGTTTGCACATTTCATTGCAATTAGCTGAAATCAAAATAAATGAATTTATACAGAAATATAGGATCTTAAATGAGATCGGATGTAAAGATTTATGAACTATTTCGAGTTTTAACGCCTTCTTAAACGGAATAGGGAAGAGTTTAAGAATGTGGACGTGTTTAAGATAATAGTAGCGCATCCTTGACCGGGATGGTAAAGGCGTTGCGTCAAAAACGTCTCACACCACAATTAATTTCCGTATGGTCCTATTGTAATATTTTTGTTCGTGGCATAGAGATAAACACAATTTACATGTCCTTATGCTTTATTTCGTCATTGATCCAATAGCTGCAATATAAATGTCATGTGATCAGCAGAAAATATAAATTATGTGGTTCCCACATTATTTATATTTTCTGCTGGACCCACATTATTTATATTTTCTGCTGATCACAAGACATCCATTAGCGCATTAGCTTGTATAAGTTCTATCTCTTACGTAAAAACTCAGTCTGTAGAGAGCTCGACTATTGCGACGATTGACTATTATCTTCTTCTTTTGTACCGCTATTGAATTCCGTCAAACAATCTTGGTTTTATTTAGTAAATATTCAATAATGGTTGGTGTGTTATGTTTGTCGAAGTAATTATTTTGTGTTTTATAGACTAAAAGTTACGGACATTGTCCCTTTAAATATGAACGAATTCCAAGATTACGTTTCTCATATTTATTTTTGCATTAAAACTGTTACCTATAAACGTATTAAAGGTCCAACACAACACTGACGTAACTACAAATACATAAAGAAGCATGTACAACAGTGTTGCGATCAACCCTTGATATGTATTATCGACAGTAACCGGCTTTATTAAGCCACTTATACATCACGTAGGCCTACTTTAAATGCACATATTCATTCAAACCGATTGAACTATTAAAGTATAAGCGTTTTCTTTTTTGCTAATCCGATAATCCGTTGCTATTAAAATTCCTTTACCTTTACGACGCCGACATTATTACAGATATACAATGGAGTGTATAAAAAAGTCATTCTTTGCACATTTCATTGTAATTAGTTGAAATCAAAATAAACGAAATTTATAAAAAAAAAATATATAGGGTCTTAATTGAGATCGGATGTAAAGATTTATGAACTATTTTGAGTTTTAACTCGCTTCTTATACGGAATAGGGAAGAGTTTAAGAATGGGGACGTGTGTAAGATACTTTTAGCGCTTCCTTGACCGGGATGGTAAAGACGCTGCGTCTAATACCTCTCACACCACAATTATTTTTCCTTATGTGCCATTGTAATATTTTTGTTCGTGGCATACAGATAAACACAATTTACATGTCTTTATGCTTTAATTCGTCATTGATCTAATATCTGCAATATAAAACACAAATAGCAAATATTTACAAATTGATTTTTTTTTTATTTCATGTTTGCATCGAAATTTAGCGTAATAATATTATAAAAATACATCCCAGTGGTGATAGGACCCATGATGTCTAAAATGAGGCAGAACTAGCTAGAAATCTTATATCAACATAAACGTGTATGTGATATCTTCCTAAAATTCTGAAAATTTTGTACTTGGTAAGGAAAAATCAATGTATGCAATTGAAAGTCCTGTAAAAAGTAGAAAAAGGGAACTATATTTTGTATCTACCTCCTTCATATGTGGGCGCGAGTATTCGAGTGCAGGTAGTAGTGTTGTGAGTCCCAAAACGTTCTCACCTCTCACCCTTGCGGGTTCTAATCCCACTGAGAGCTCAACTTAAGTGAAAAAGCGTTAATTCTTACGGATGGTGGGAGGTATACAGTACTGGTAATGGGGTGGTTTGCCTCTACCACAAGAAAGTCGACAGTCATATATGCCCTGTGTTAACATGACGTATAACACCATGCAAACAAACAAACAAATTAAGATAATTTTATCTAAGTTATAAAATTAATGTCAAATGTCTAAAATGTCATCAAGATGGGAAGAAAACCGCCGCATTGTCAGACAAACGTTAGCGCCAAAACGTCATTTGACGTCATAACGTCATGTCCCTCGGCGCCATATCAAAGGGTTCGTGTTGCATCTCTTTTAAACAGGTATTTTACGCTGATTTTTGGTTGGTCAAAAACAATATATTTAACATGTGAATGGCTTACTATAGGCGATACAACACATTTCAGGGCTGTCGCATGATACCTCGGTTCTACGGAGGGCGCGCCATTTGGCATTGTAAAGAGGACCAGGTAAGGGCTATTGTTTGGGCATAGGAATCGGACGTATTGTAAACACAGTACAGTATCCCCATATGTAGGTCCACGTTTGTATATAATTTTATATAAAAATATATTTTAATATACTGGTAGTGGATAGTCAATGTGATTTATTACATGCGTTTACAATATGTCCGATTCCTGTGGTTTGGGGCGCTCGATTCTGTTTTTGACTTTTTTAAATAGTAAATAAATAAGTTGTATATCAGTAAAACAGACGCTTAAAGTGGTAAATAAAAAAGCATTACCTTTCAAAAATAGTTTGAGAAATAACAAAGCACACGCGAAAGTTGTTTTTGATTGGTCTTTTTCAATGCAAAAAAAAATAATGTTCATATGTTTGCATATATTCTTTTTTAAAAATGTCTATTTAAAATGATTTTAATACATCTAAATCAAGACATCCTAAATTGTATAGAAAAATATTATTGTTATTTAAGATTTTTGAATTTTCTGTTGCCACCGTGAGCAGCAACATAATTATTATTGTTATTTGAGATTTTCTAATTTTCTGCAACCCCAGCAACAATTGAATTAAACTAGGAAAACAGCTATAAAAAAGTATGTTGCCTATAAAATATTTTTTCTCAATACTTAACGTAATATAACTGGAACAATGGCGAGTTCAATACATGCTATTTTGTCACAAAATGGCCTTCAGAAAACTCATTTTATATATTTTTAAAGTTCTATTTAGCCAAATGGATGCATAAAATCCTACTGAATCTCAAAATACTCAATTTATTTCAAACATCAAAGTATCTATGACCGAAAAAAAATGGCACTCCCTCCGTAGAACCCGCGTAGTTAATGCGACAGGCCCTGAAATGTGTTGTATCGTCTTGCCTTGTGTTAAAGTTGTTTAAAAATAATAAGTTTATGAATTAAATCATGGTGATTTTTATAATAAATAAACTAATTTCATTTGAAACCATTTGCATAGATATACTGTAGATCTACTCTAATGTTACAAATTAATAGCATTGATGTCTAACCAATCAACATCGTTCGTGAATCATGATTACACGCGTGAGCATGCATCCACATAATATGAAATGGGTGTTCGACACGGCGAAAAAATTATGACTTATCATAGTGTCACATATAAAAGTTACCCCTATATACAAATATTACTCAAACAAACGTTTATACCAGGCCGTATTAACGACATAATTATGAGACATTTAACATACATGTTTTATAATTCAATGTCTGTAATTATGGTATAAATAATAGTTACACATATATATAATTTAAGGATGAATGTTCGCGAAAGTAACCATAAATGCAGGTATGTTGTATCAATACAGTTAACACGTCGCAAACTTCTTATCTCAAACCTTATTGGATCACGCAACGAAAAAGTAAAGCCCCAGATTAGTCGTTCAACATTTCATTTTGTCTTTATGATCTTTTGTGAAAAGGTCTCAAATAAATAATGTATTTAAATGGCAAATCTCAACGTAAACTCCCGAGATAACGACCCGTTTAATGTTAAAGAAACATTTCAGTCAATACCTGTACAAATGTGCACAAATGTGATCACATTATATATTGGTTAACTGAAGTTAAGGTATACTTAAGCCGTCCTATATATAGACCATGTAAACAAAAATGGCTACCCTTAGCAACGTTGAGCGTGCTCGAGAGGAAAGGTGTTTGTTTCGGTAGCGGTTCAAGATTTCCACGTTTCGATTTAAAACTGTTTCTAAATTAGATACAAACTGTTAAAACTTTTGAAACAATATACGGATATAGTGTTCCTCTTGTTGTGATATATGACACTTTCAATGACTGTGAAATAGAATAGAATGAAGAGATTAACATTATCTACAGGGTAGGAATATACTTCAACTTGTCAATTACTTCATGTGTAAATAAGGCCTGGAGATGGAAAAGGACAAATGGGACCCGATAGTCCACAAGGTTCTAGGAGGATTCGCAAGTCCAGAGGAGCTGCCGGAAATCCCTCAAAGGGTGGTTAGGGTCTTCCTTAGCTCGACGGGGATAGGTGAGTGAATTTATTTAGACATTTTAATAATACCACAAGATTGACTGCTTGGCCAGGTGAGTTGTACGGCTTGATATGATATGTACAGGTGATCCATCGTAATGTACTGTACATATCGTTTGGGCAATTGAAGTGAATGTTATGCTGTTTAACGGCGTATCAACACATTGTAGGTTATTTATAGCCGCCCCAAAGGATACATAGGAATCCGAGAACCTTGCATTATTCTTACTAAGAAATATTCCTATGGATCTTTAAAAGCTCGTCGTCTTTGCCAAGAACACACCGACAACACCCGGTGACGCCGGCGAGGCTTAAACCTTGGTCCTTTGGTTCCAAGTCCACCGTGTTATCCACTGGGCTACACTACCGCACCGATAATAGTATGTTCAATGATTATGTTCAGCTTTTTGTAATGCTATTTGAAGTATAAAGCATAAGCATACATTCAGTGTTATTCTGCATCTTTGGCGTGCAGCAATTTGCATTGTCAATGGCCCATTGACGAGGTAATAACACGAGTTAAATGGCACATTAGGTTCTTCAAAAGACACCTTCTTGTAAGAGTTGTATTCGATATAAAACCCACGGCATTAATTATAAATTCTGTTAAAATCATTGGAAAAAATCTATCTTAGAAAACTTTCCCCCAGTATTTATTTATTTAACATATTGACATAAGTTGTTGACATACCCCATGCATATCTCAATAATCTACAAAGAGGTACCACCACCGTATTTTATCTCTTAACGTTTAATTGTGCTATTGACGTAGACATTTCAATGTGCAATATTGATGACATATATCAAAAGGTCATCGATTAATTGAACATATATTACAACTATAACAGTGCTCTTACAATTTGTACCGATATCAGTACGGTGTGATATCAGACAGGTGTGATATAAAGCACGTGTAATTTCACCAGTTGTCAAACCCTATATATTTTAAAATATTTTAAGGACAATTTTTGGATTTGGGTCATTTTTAAAGTGCTGTAATTGAACAATTTACTGTCATTTTGAAATGTTTAAATATAGTTGTATTCTTTTAGAAGTTACGTGACACTCTTTTTTTTTTGCCAGACGATCATAGGTGAGTTTTGGCGTATTTTTCATAACAATTTTGACTGCTACTTTAATACACATTGAAATCAGAAAACAAAATTAAATCAGGTACGGCATGCGGAACTTTAATACAACTCACCCCTCCCACCCCCTCCCCTTCAGTTTTTATTGCGTTTTTCGCATTTTTTCGATTTTTATTTTTTCGGACATTGACAAATAAGTGTACGCACGTGCGTACGTGCGTAAGCCCAGCTACGCTCCTGTATATAGAGAGAATATTATGTCAGTGCATTTTAATATCAAGTTTATTAGGCTCGGCACGAAAACGAAGCATGGTTCGGTAGGCTCGGCACGAAAAGGAAGAATGGCTCGGCTCTCTGAATTGCTCGGAATAAACTTAATAGTAAAAGGCACTGACATCATATTCTATTTCTCATGTGGATTATTTACATTTTCTGTATGAATTACTATTATTACCTTTTTCTCAGAATGTTACGCTTGTCGGGGACGCCGACATGTTGTCGTTTTTTGTTTGTTTCATGACGTCAGGCAACGTCACGTGCATGACGTCAGATAACGTTACGTACAATAAACGCCGATGGATTCCGCATTGTTTTGCTCTATTGGTCAGTGCCTCATAAAGCAAAATTTATTAGGTCACCCCTTTCTTATGCAGAAAAGTGCGTATCTGCATGATAAATATATATATATGGATATTAAAACAAGAATATAAAAAATTTAGTACTTATTACTGTGGTCCTTAACGTATTTTGAAGGCTAAACATGTAATAGTTTTTCAGTATTGCATTCATGCAAGTATTTTTTTAAATATGATACATTCATTAATATAAACTACAATGAATAGAATAACTATTCATAAAAGGCTGGTTTATATTCATATATGCACCTGCATTGATAAGATAATATATCAAACAGTTTGAAACATTTCTTGAAATCGAAAATACGCTTTAAAGGAATATGATACAAAATATTTTAAATTTCATCAATAGATAATATTTTGCTATTGTGTATTTGTTAAGCACTCTTAAAATGACATGGGATTAGTTATTGATCTGAGACTGCGAGCGGATATCGAATGTATTCAAATCTATTTCAACCAAATGGTTAGCGTCTCTGATTAAGCACAGTTGGAAATTAGACGCATTAATTTCGTCGAATAAATGTACTTTGGAAAGTCAAACCAATGGAGTAGCGTGTCATACTCCTTTTCTCCGTGGAGTAACTTAAAAAAATAAAAAAATAAAAAATAAAAAGTTGAAAAATGCAATAAATATCAGAGGGGATGGGGTGGGGATAGGGGATGGGGGTAAGGGTTCAAAAATACCATTTTTTGCGAGCATAAAATGCCTATATTCCTGACAAATATCGATTGCACGAGCGCCATTTTGGTCCAAAGATGAAAACAGTCTTCTGAGATGAGGCACCTCCTCCCTCTCCCACGTATTAGGAGTATGTTGAAAACAGGCCACGCTACGCTCCTGCCATGTAAACGTCTTTGTGTTCAAAGCGTATAGCAATACACATCTAAACAAACTATTTGTTTCAGTAATTGTAAATGTATTGTAATTGATACTTTTTTCTGACTTAAAGGGACATACGGCAATTTTGAGTTTGATGTCAAGAATTAAAATCAGCACCTCGAGTTATTAGGCATGTATCATTTTTACTTCAAAACTGCTTGCATGTAGGCCTAATATAATAAAAAAAAAACTGAGAGTTCAATTGTCTTCGTTATTCTAACAATTGTTTATACAATCATATTGTTGTAAATTTAATCAATGGTTAGTAGTATTTAAACACAATTTGCCTTGATGTATTCAGTCTAATAATTGCAAATATCGAAAAACTAACGGGAGGCCGTTAGTTTAAAACACATCGAGATTGTCATTTATCCCTTTAAATCGTTCGCCTAACTTGTCGACAGACCTGTATGCTTTTGTCAAAACGACATTATAAGTAGATTAGCATTGATTCATCACTATGCCATATTATATTAATATTATAATAACAATTAACGTCCCTTGCTACCCTTAAGTTAACTAATCCTAATCGCCGTCTTAAATCAAAGCTAAAATCAATTTGAACGTTGATATGGATCTTAGACATGTATACAGTCGGTTATTTACAGCAAATAAACGTTGTATCCAACCTGTGTTTTAAAGGTTCACTTAAGTACAAAGTCCATGATTTACGGCTACTTGTAGCTTTCATGTCTCACCTATTTATGAATTATCTATGAAAAGTATATGGCAATCAGGTGCAAAACTATTTTTATGACTTGCAAGTACAATGCATCCTTTATTGTTCGTACTCAAATAACAAGAATTTAGTACGTGTAACCATCCACAGATATTGCATACCTATACCTTGAAAAATTTATATATAGCTGGAGGGTAGGGGTGTAATGGGTGAGGGGTGGAGGGGGTGGTGGAACTGGGAAAAAGTTTGAAATAATTATAGAGCCAGTCACGTGGGCTTAACACATTTGCCAGGAAGTGGGGAGGGGAGTGGGGTGGAAAGGGTGGCGGGTACTGGGAAAAAGTTTGAAATAATTATAGAGCCACGGGGGCTTAAACAGTTGCCACGAAGACATTAAAGGGAAACACGGCAATCTTGATATTTGTGACAATATTGCGGCGTCCCGTTAGTTTTAATTATCTGAATAGTTAAAAGTAAATTGCTTTTGCGTATAACTATTTGTTTGTGTGTATGGTGTTTTACGTCATTTTCAACACATGTAAGGTTATATATGACGGTCGATTCTTTGTGGTGGAGGTAGACCACCCGATTTTCCTGGGTAGAACCAGTATTGTACACCTCCCGCCATCCGTAAGAATCGACGCTTCCTCACTTACAAGTCGAGCTCCCAGTGGCGTATTACTAACTGTTGATTATATTGCACCAATAAGATATTTAAACCTATGGTAGATTAAGAAGAAAACATGTCACTCTTATTTTTATTTAATTATAAGCAAGATTACCATGTGTCCCTTTAATTGATTATCAAGTGCACTAGGCGAATGTTTGTTTATACCAGACACATTTTTCTCCATAAAGTTCAGACCCCTTAGAACACCGCCTCACTAAATTACTTCTTCGATAACCTTCCACCGTGGAGAGTCCCTACCATCAAAGTGTCCAAGACCTCGCTCCGCTCTGTATATATAGGTGGACCGGTAGTAAAACAAATCCCATTGAGTCCTGTACAATATTTTCCAAGCTTTCTAGTTTACCATTTTTACAAATCCCCAATCTGAGACCTTCCTCTCTAGAAAACTGCTGAAAAAAGTAGGGGTAATGTGGCATAAAATAAAATAAAAAATATTATCTTTGTTGACCCCGTGAACAAACAGCTTTCATTCGGTACCTCTTATATACATGTGTTCTACTTTCACAATTTTGTTAGGGATTATATATTTGGGAACTCCTTTCGATACACCAGGCATGAATATCATAGTGATTTACTTCCTGTATGCTTACACATGAGTATGCCTTCAGAGTACACCTGCACCTTTGTATCATCTCGTGTGAGTGCGCTACCAAACCGAAAAAACAAAAACACTCAGAAACTGTTCACTGCATACAAGGATCGCCTGCAGTATTATTGTTCATATTGTTTGTGGAGGGATGCGGACCAAATTCCTTATCTCCCATAATCATTGTTTATATATGTTTCTCACAACTGTACTCTTGATTACTTAAATTTCCACCAAGCCTGTTCACATTGTCTTTGTTTGTATGAACGGTGTTAGGCCATATATGACGATCGATTTGTGGTAGAGGCAGACCACCCCATTTTCCCTGAGTAGAACCAATTACCTCCCGCCATCCGTAAGAATCGACATTTTCTCACTTTACAACTCGATCTCCCAGTGGGATTCGAACCCGCAGCTTTCAGAGGCAAAACGTTATAGATGCAGCGTCTTTACTATCCCAGCTAATGTATAACGAATTCATCAACATCTTGTTTATGTTACTGCGAGCCTCCCCAGAGAGAGCGAATACTACATAGATACTACCGAAAAGGTTCTTAAGGTTCTCAGTTTAAAGTGTTTAGAGAATAGTCTCTGTAACACCGGACTGCCTGGTGTACCGGCGTACATAACCACACCGGACTGCCCGGTGTACCGGTGTACATCAACATCCGATGGACGAGTCTAGGGAACGAGTCTAGCCTAAGATAAACCTAGTGAGGCTCGAATTCCTTATCTCTGGATTAAAAGTCGAGCATACTAACCACTGGGCCACATCGGTCCCTATATTCACAATGTTAGAATGACCTCTAACAGGTTTTGTATCAAGGTAAGCTTGGACAATACATAATGGTGAACATTTAGTTCAAAGATACATGTATATGAATTCTCTAATCTGCCTTTCATTTCAGACTCGCAGACAGAACGAAATGCCTTTGTCGAAAGAGTATACCCCAAACTACGGGAATATTGCAGTCAAAGATATGGCGTCGATTTCCAGGTAAGAGATTCTAAAAGGATCAGTTATGGCTGATGGGGTCATTGTCGTATCGGATACTACAGAAACGTACCCGGGGTACATTTATGTATATACAGAAAAGTACCCGAAAATCTTTGGATTCCAGAACGGCCCCCAAATATACAGAAACGTACCCGGACAAACAAGATCTCATTGGCGGAATTGAAACAATTTAGGACTTGATAAAACAACTACTTAAACAATATTGTTTATCATTAACTATTGCGCTATTATTCTTAAAACATATTTAGGCTGCCATAGTTAGGGGAGACTCCTTAGTTTCGAATGAGTGTCGATGGGGAATTTCTTATAAAACAGAAATCTAAGAGATTAAAAGCCATGTACAGGCTAGACAATAAAAAAGAAATCCACAAATGTGGTGTTTTTGACTTAGTATGACATAATAGTTAATTTTGGTGTAAATAAACTTTTTGTACTGTAAGCGGTATAGAGGCTGTAAACAGAAACTAGTAACTAGTAACTGGTGGCTATGTTGTAAATGGTAGCTTTATTTGATCACTTCCTGCATTTCTCCATTCGGCATAAGATTACGGAAAAAAAAGCCGGATAAGGTATGTAGAAATAGCATTTTCATGACAATTTGGAGTGTTTGTCATTCCATTATGGATGTGTTATATCTCAAATAAGGGACAGGCATATGCTGCCGTGTGTCTATAAATGTCATGTTTTCCTTAATTTGAGTGCTGAGTGGGTGGGGTAAATGTATTTGTAGGCAGAGAAACTGACTTTGTTGCTTTCTAGCATGTATTTGCTGTATTTTGAGAGGAAATTATATGGTCTTTCAGAAATAGGGAAGGTTTGTTAGTTTTGAAAAATAGAATTCAAGTTATTTAACGTAATTAGTGTACATGTCTGAAAATAGTCTGAATTTCAAAGAAAACTGTAGATTCCGACCTTAGTAATAAAATACATAACGTATTGTCGTAAAACCGGAAGTTGTAAAACATCAAACTCCGCGCAAAAAAAGTAAACAATATACAGCTCGTCATTCAAGAAGAGTGGGGCAACTGCGAGCGGCCTTTAAAAAGTGAATCGATTAAACTTTGTAAATAATGAAAGTTTCGTTTCCGTGAAGTAACAGAACGTGTTACGGCCGCGTTTTACCATATTGTATTTTGTCTCGGATACATTTATGTATATTTGGGGACTTTTCTGGATTTCGATGATTTTCGGGTACGTTTCTGTATAAATAAATGTACCCTGGGTGCCTTTCTGTAATACCCGGTACGACAATGACCCCATCAGCATTATTATGGCCAAGAAGCTCTACCAACCGTGCTTTAGTGAAATCTGCTTATAATGTTGACTTGTTTCTGAAGGCTAGAATCAACTTAGCCTCGGTCACCTGGCCTTCTTTTGATTTCTTCGCTACGCTATGATCTTTAGAACCAACATCTGCAGGTTAGACATGCATGATACGGTCTTGGCGGGCCGACACTAGATTAGACACTAGATTAGTCTCGACAATGTTTTTTGTGAAAACATATTTTATTCTTTTTGATGATTTGTTTAGATTGTCGACATTAAACAACTATACATGGTTTGTGATATTTATGGTTGTTTTGTTACAGATGGTTGACCTAGACTGGGGTATCTCTCAACAAAACCTGAACGCTGACCCGTCTGCCAGTTATTTCAGATACAAAGAACTACAGAAATGTCACGACTTGTCGGCCGGACCAAGCTTTGTGGTAAAATAATCATATGTTCTCTTAACTAGTACCGCGGCGTGGCCTAGTGGTAGGGCGTCCGCTTCTCATGCGTAAGGTTGTGGGCTCAATACCCGGCCGGTCATACCAAAGAGTTCATAAACGTGGTACAAGTAGATCCCTTGCTTGACGTTCAGCATATTAAGGGTAGTTCTGGGACTTCTCGTCCCTGTGGCAGTATAATGTGAGTGGATGTAGTATCATGTCATTTGTCTACGACGTCGTATTTCAGTGTTCATGCCTGTTAGGCGCCATATAACCTATCATGTGTTTGTGCGCCTTAAAACCCAATTCAATTCAATTTATAAATTCGGTGTTGCAGCACTTTTCCAATGAACATTGAGCAAATGGTTCCAGTAGATACCGTCGTGGTATGACTAAAATAGTGTTACTATCACAATTGCTTAATCGACATGCGATATCGTTTGGTCAAAAACCAAAAATTCAAATTTGCACAAAGTCTTCTTTTCGTGAACCATTTTGTTAGTGGTTTTTTTTCAATGATCGTCAACCCCTAGACTCACAAAGTTTTCAATAAAAGTTCTGAGGTATTAAACTTGAAGTTAAACTTTATACATAAATATGTATTGTAAATAGTTCTACTCGTAAAGTAGAGTAGTAACGTTTAAAGTTATTTTATGTAATATCAATACTAAACAAACTAACTCGCCAAATAACGACAAAATTACACTACAAAACCTTTTATCAAATCCCTATCCAGGTGTTCAGGTCATATAGTAATGTATATGTGCAGATTAAAAGTATAGGTTTATTAACGGGTTCTTAAAATACCCGTGATTGAATACGCGTAAAATGAATAATGAGTTGGTAACTCTTAATTCGACGCTTTTGGGGTTTGGCTTGCTGGTTAAAGCCGTTTATAATGTGTTTGGAGTTTGGAAATATGCAGGTTATATATATATATATGTATACCTCGCCATCAGTATATATATATATATACCTCGCCATCAGTAGGTTATATATACCTCGCCATCAGTAGGTTATATATACCTCGCCATCAGTAGGTTATATATACCTCGCCATCAGTAGGTTATATATACCTCGCCATCAGTAGGTTATATATACCTCGCCATCTGTAGGTTATATATACCTCGCCATCTGTAGGTTATATATACCTCGCCATCTGTAGGTTATATATACCTCGCCATCTGTAGGTTATATATACCTCGCCATCAGTAGGTTATATATACCTCGCCATCAGTAGGTTATATATACCTCGCCATCAGTAGGTTATATATACCTCGCCATCAGTAGGTTATATATACCTCGCCATCTGTAGGTTATATATACCTCGCCATCTGTAGGTTATATATACCTCGCCATCTGTAGGTTATATATACCTCGCGATCTGTAGGTTATATATACCTCGCCATCTGTAGGTTATATATACCTCGCCATCAGTAGGTTATATATACCTCGCCATCTGTAGGTTGAGACACGATGTACATATGCAGTTGTTGGTGGGATAACGCTTTAAACAAATCGCCGTAACTACATAAAATAGAGTATTGTAAAGAGAGCATGGACGTTTGAAGTAGCAATGACACACATATTTAGTTTTACTCTGTTAACGTTACGGAATGGTTACATGGTAAAGCATCGATGTGTTGACATAATAGTGATTGGTATACATTATTATTTGCTGTGTTGTCTTATATGGTGTGATCTGTTTAAATAATGTATTTTGCAAACCAGTTGTTGCTGGGCTCACAACGTTGTTTGTCAATTACTTCCATCTGCTACGTGTTGTTTTTTTTAAGTGGAAAATGCCGCCTCATGCTATGCTATTATCTGCAGGCATTTATTGGACAAAAGTATGGCGACTGCCCTCTGCCGTCGGTGATACCTGCACAAGAATACGAATCAATTCGAGTAGCATTGAAAGGTCACAAAGGTCGCGAAACGCGGGCAGCGCCTCTACTGGACCAGTGGTACACCAGGGACGATAACTCCATACCACCGCTTTACATGCTCAACAATGTTAAAAGCAAATTGCCGGATTTGTTTAGTGTGAGTAATATCTACGTGATTCATGAATAATACTTATATTTGTTGTATACCAACTAATAATATATATGTGCATTTTTTTGCCATTCATTTCTTTTCTGAAAAAGTGAAAGTACTTAGTAAATATTTACTTTACTTTACTTTAAATAAGTATGGTATTCTAGCATTATCGCTATAATTAATATAACTTAAACATGTTTCTACGTTACACACTGGTAAACGAGAATAATTTACTTATCAATATATGAACTATAGCCTCACTCCAGTGTATCAGTAAATCACACTAATGTTACAGAGACGTGTTGTACACATCAATGTACACATCAATGACATTATCACACTATCATATTCCGTCAGGCGGACGAACAGAAGCGAGAAGTGGCCCAGACCCAGTGGCAGGAGGACGAGGCTGACTTAAGACGAATGTTACAGAGAGGGGCGGAGATTAGCTACCTCGAGGGCCTCATTGACGGTGATACCAAACAGAGATACCACATGTCAGGTTAGAACATACGTCACTATATTGTGCTCACACTGAGACCTTCATTTTGTGGGGCGTTATGAACCTGAGCACCACACACTCGCATGGACATATAGCGTCAGTAGGTTTCGGTAAGACTCAATAAAACCGAGTCTGCTACTTTATTCTCTTGGTTATGGTTGTTGCTTCCAAAGGAGCTCACTTATCAGTATTTATTAATGTTCACCCGCGTTCGTTTAGTGATGTGTGGCGGCTGTAAAATTATGTTTACTAGTCCTTTGGGATCACCGAGTCAAATATATATGACTTTGAAGTAGAATACCGAATAAGCCGGTGCTAGGTGGCGTGAGAGATGTTTATGCATTACCTTTCAAGAACTGATTCAATAAAACCGAGTCTGCTATTATATTCTCTTGGTTGTGTTTGTTGCTTCCAAAGGATCTCCCTTATCATTATGTATTGTTTATAATGGATGTACTAGTAAGTGGATTCCTGTCCGACCTTTTTAAAGGCCAATTGTCATGTCTCTGTAGTAGTAGCGTCATTTACGCGGTTGGTCTGTCACTGATCAGGGGCGTAGCTTCCTATAAGCCGTGTAGGCCGCGGCCTACCCTTTTTTCTGAGAAATCGAAAAAATAAAAATGCCAAAATGCAATAACAATCGGAGGCCTAGTGGGGTAAGGGGCTAAATTATAAAATCGCAACAAAATATACTCAAATATGATCCAGAGATAACTGATGGGTAAATGTTTTTGTTTTGCTTTTTTTCCGTATAATCTGTTCAAAAAAATAACGAAATATACGCCAAAACTCACCTACGACAGTCTAGCTGAAACTTTTTTCCAGCGGAGCATGCCCCCGGACCCCACTAGAACTCGGCCTACACATCATATTCAGCCAAGCTACGCCCCTGCTGATTATATCTACCTATCAACAGCCTGAATTTAAATAACACTCTAATGAAACAGTGTTGCAATGTCGATTGTCCCTTATCACTGTTTCCGTTTCCAAGTATGGTGTCTTTCATACAACATTTACAGCATAAATTGACTTTAAGATAAAGCACATAAATAACGTGATAAAATAGATCGTGTACTCTATTGCAGGTCAAGACATGACGATACAACATGGTACAGAGGAGTCTGGATCTCCACATACTAGGTGCGTACTCATCACCAGGAGCATAGTCGACCTAATGAACTACGTCGAAGATGCCAAAGCTAGCGATTTTACTGAAATTTCATTTAATGAACGGGCAGAACGCTTAGAAATTGACGAATCGTGTTTCACTAAACTGACTCAGTTGAAAACTCGTGCCAAGGGAATAATATCCAATAAGAACTCGCTAGAATACGAAGTATTATGGCGGTATGATGACGTCATACACCCGAAGCTTCACGCGCCATACCTCAGTAAGTTGTGTACGGAATTCTATGATGCTCTTAGTTGTCTTATAGACCAGACGGTGCCAAAAACAAAGTTTGACGTCGAACCAGAAATATACGAAGAAGTGCTGCAACATTGGGTTTGCTGCAGACGAAAGGCAATGGAATTCTATGGACAGGAGCAAACTATCGCCAAATTGAAGAACTATCTAGCAGCGAAGACGAACAAACCGTTTGTGGTGTATGGTGAATCAGGTTCGGGGAAATCAACGCTCTTGTCTAAGTTGGCAACAGAGGTGCGTATAATCCATAGGTAGTCAAACAGTTGTACTGCAGTCTTTGAACTGCTTTTGCTGTTCTGAATTGTAAATTTCATCGGTTATTCGTGCATCGTTTCACTTATTTTAAACGAGCCCGTATCTTAACAAAGGCGGTGTTCTTCAAATACTCAACTCGGTTAAAAGGGTCGATATTCATAAGCATCACTACACATTATATCATTGTAATTGTCTTTGATGTAGAATTATGATATAAATATTAATGTTGTTTTTTTACTACATGTTACTGTTAATTGCTAATTTCTTTTCAATTCAAAACTGTATAAAACATCGAATGTACATTACTTAACAGGGAGAATGGTTATGTAAAGTGATAAACTATTGAAATATAATAATACATTTTTGCAGGTGACGAATATGTACAGAAGCAGAACCATTTGCGCAATACGATTCGTTGGATACACACCAAAAAGTACTGATATCAAGCAAATCATCACGACTATATGTTCTCAGCTCCTCCACACACTCGGTCGCACTGACACTGACATACCCTACGACTTCAAAGAACTTCAGCGATACTTTCACGAGCTGTTGGACTCCGTTTCTCCGGACATAATGGTCGTGATACTTCTAGATTCGCTGGAAAAGTTGATACCCGAATACAATGCGCACTTTCTGTCTTGGCTTCCATGCGAACTTAAACCAAACATAAAACTGATTGTAACTACACACCCGCAGCAGCATAAAATTCTAGAAAGATTGCAAAACGAAATTGTGAAAGACTCGAACTCAGTGTTAGAAATAACACAAATGTCAACAGCCGATGCAGAGGGACTTATGCAATATATCCTTGGACTTTACAGTCGAAAGATAACTCCAACTCAGTTGAATGTGTTCCGAAATGCATTTAAAATGTGCTCATACCCAATGTATGTTCAACTTTTAACTGACAAAGCAAGAACGCTCACTTCCTTTGAAACTTTAGATGCGGAGGAAGTTCCTTCGAATATTCAGGAAGCCATAAACAAATTCTTTGACTCTTTAGAAAAGAAACACGGCAAGGTTTTGGTGAGTAAGTCTCTTGGATACCTCGTTGCTTCTGTTACAGGTCTAAGTGATTGTGAAATGGAAGATCTTCTCTCGCTAGACGACGACGTGTTAAATTCGATATTTGTCGACTACCACCCACCTGTTCGAAGAATACCTTACATCAAATGGCTTATGGTAAAAGACGCCATTGAACAGTTCCTTACTTACAGAGAAGCAGACGGAGTTACCGTGCATATGTGGTGTCACGAAGAGTTTGGAGCTGTGGTTAGGGAAAGATACTTGAAGGATGAAGAGGTAGTCAAAGAAGTACACTCCATGTTAGCAGATTACTTCTTAGGAACATGGGCGGGTAAGCCAAAGCCTATTAAGGCGGCCAAAATAACCGACGGGTTGCACATGTTTCCGTGTGGCAAAGAAGCCAATCGTCTTGTGGCGTTGCAACCACTGTCCTTTGAAGCACCAGGTGCTCCTGTGAGGTTCAACAAGCGGAAATATGACCAAGTTCCACGGCATTTATACCTTGCGGGACGATTTAAAGAGCTTAACAGTCTTGTCTTGTTCAACTACGAATGGCTCTACAACAAAATAAAGGCCCTGTCATTAACACACATCATGGCCGACTTCGTTCTTAACCCCGGAGAAGAAGCCACGCTTGTTGAGGAAGCCCTGAGAGTATCTGAACCAACCATTCAAAACGATATCAACAACCTAGCTCCTGAGATTTCAGGTCACCTTCTTCCGTACTACAAAACTCATCCAAACATACGAGCACTGATAAAACAGTGCGATACTGCAGGCTTGAAACACTGTGCTCTGATACCAAACTTTCCGTACCTCAACGTGCCTGGAAGCTCATTACAGTATACACTTACTGCTCAGATGTCAGGGGAGTTCTTTAGACTGACCAACGACGATAGATACCTGTTGACAAAAGTCAAGGATAGTTCACTCGTTTACATGTTTGATGTCGCAACTGGTGAAGCCAAAGGGACTGTGTTTGCCTCTAACGGAGACCTTTACGTCACACCAAATGGCAAACTATTTGTAATCGTTGATCACGTTACAGAGAAAGCGATAAAAATCCACAACTCTGACACCGGTGCATATGTAGGTCAGTTAATCGTCATGAATCATATACAACTTCAAGTAAAGGAGAAGTACAAGATGGGCGCCGTTAGTTTGACAGATGAGAGAATGGCTGTTATTGTATCCACAGAGACTAGTTATCTTTGTATAGCAGACTTACAGGGTTGTCAATTTCTCCAAATAATTGGTCTGGATGGAAAATGTGACATCTGCGAGGTAATACCGAGCGGGCGGTATGTGTTCTGTAACTCCAATGAGTTTATCCTCTGCTACGACATGTATTCTCTGGAGCATATCTGTACCGTGTCAGCAGGGCACAGACCAAGTTCACTGACATTCACTAGAGATGGTTTCCGGGCATTCCTTGCCAACCCCGTTGAATCGAAGCTGTTAGTTATGCATGTTCACCGGGGTGCTGTAGAAATGGCATATAAAACACCACTGGATGAAGATATGCCGAACGATCAAATAGTCAGTTTGAGCGTTTCACCAAAAGATGATATGGTTCTCGTCAGAGGAAAGAACAACATTCTGGTGTATAATCGATTCACAGAAAAGGTATGTGCCAAATTTCCAAGACCAATGGAAGTGCCAACGGAATTCAAATTGCCAAAAAGTCATTATACGGACTTATATTACACCAACGCCGAGTTTTCCCGTGACGGGAATTTCGTCATCGGTACGATCTTCAGAAACATCTACCTGTGGCAGGTATCTACCGGCAATCGAATAACCACCATTCAAGCCCCAGTTGGCAACATCTCCGAACTGCTTGTCTCTAAACAAAGAAGCCAGGTTATAACACACATAAAAGGATCCAAGGACATACAAGTGTGGAACATTGACGAAGCGGTCAACCAAGTGAACATGCTTGACAAATTAACCGGCGCTATCGAGGACGTGAAGCTAACAGCTGACAATTCGATTGCGTTTGTGCGATGTAACAACAGCGATGAAGTTGGCGTTATTAACATGCGCAGTGGACTTATGCTAGATTTCCTTACTCATGATTCTACAGTTCGTGATTTGGCATCAACACCAGATGGTCAATACGTCCTCGTATCAACCGAACCAAAGAAAAAAAATGCATCGGTGAAGATATGGGACATGGACGAAAGAAAGATACTCAAAGAGTTCGGTAACACATCGGGGTATTGTATCGGTGCACACAAGACGTCATCAATTATTCTAGTAGCACAGGAGGTGCTAGGTTTCAAAGAACCTTACCACATCACGCATTTCAGTTTCATGTCAGATGGATTCAGAGAAACCACACATCCTCTGTCATTGAAGTACGTCCTGAGTCGACCATTCCTTACCAATGATGATCAACATGTCGTAGTGCTCACAGCGCAGGATTACTTAGAATCAGAGGCTATCTATGACACGCCAACAATCTGCGCATTCTCCTTAACAAAGGACCTCAAAGTGTCTTACTACACTCCAGAAAGTTTCCGGGAAGCCGTCAACATTAACACAGTTATAGAACTACAACCTGTATCGGACAATTCTAATACAATTGTGGTTCTTTACACGACTAACCCCGTCATGGTGAATGGTAATGAAAACACAGAGAGCAAAGAGCAAAAGCAGCTAGGCCTTCTTATTCTTGACATATCCACGGGAGCTATCAACACAATATGTGAACCATTTCTACGTCCTGGGGCATTACTAAATACAACACGATTCTGTGGGGTTCATTTCTGCGTCGACGCCCAGTACAACATCTTTGACATCGCCAGTGGAATGTTTGTCGGTCAACTGGACGATCCAGGAGTGCCTCCAAGTAAGGTAGCATTGTTTGGAAATGCCTTGATATACTATAAAGAAACACAAATATTCGCTGTCTCTATCAGTACTGGGCAGTTGATTGCTAACTGCGAGGTCCACTCTACAATATCGCACATAACATTGTGTTCAGATCAGCGAACCATCATAGCGGGTTGTAGCGATGGAACAATAGTCTCCTACGTTCTTATTGACCCAACCATCGAGGATCCAGATCCGATCATAGCCTCTTTGGGAAGTCGCACGGTTAACGAGGTTTCAGAGAATGGACGGACGTCCAGAGCATGGGATAAAGTAGAAAACAGCACTTGTCCTACCTACTCCAGACCCCCTTCAGCATTGAGCCATGGTCCGAAAGAGAAATCGTTACTGAAGCAAGTGAAACCTGCTCCGAAAATCAGGCCAAGCTCCGACACGCTTCTATACCTGAATGAACGGTCCAAATCGTGTTCTTTGCAATGATGATCAATTTCGTTTACGCTAACCACATGCTTCGGTCGCGTTGGAGTCATTTACCAATTAGTGTACGTCCATATTGTAAACGTGTATATTCACCATAATTCATAGATTTTACAAACTTTCTAGAGCAGCTTAATATTAGCTTCATAAAATAAATATGTTTAAGAAGGGACGATGTTTCTGCTATTTGCATACATGTTGTTTTAATCTAGAATATAGTATGTTCTTCTAATAGAGGTTTGAATAACTAGAGAGAAACACATAACCAGATAATTATTTCCAATGATCAATGATAAATTATATTAATATTGAGATTTTATTTTCTGACAATAAAGTTAAAAATAATACCTGTATCACTGAACTGAAGGTTTCTGATTTTATATCACCTTTATGTTGGCATAATATGCTGAAACACTTACCCATAAACCTATGAAATACGTTTGTGAATTTTACTTGAATTTCATTTATAATACTTTTGTCTGTGTTTAAAAGATATTAAAAACGTGTGAAAGAACATGATAATCATTATATTAACTTGTTCTGGACGCTTTAATCGCCTTTTCTTGGACGCTTGTATCACCTCGTGTGGATGCTTCTATTACCTCTTGTGGACGCTTTTATTACCTCTTGTGGGTATGCCAGAACTGCAAGTATCTTACTGACGACTGAAGCCTCGTGATACAAGCTTCCAAAATGTATATGCATCCATGCAGAATACGAGCATGTGAACCTCTTATGAAGTGGTATATATCTGCATTTGATACTTGTTAAAGCATTTCTGTGATACACCGCCGAGCAGATAGTTGTTCCTTTTGTTATTTGGTTTCAGTTTGTTAAAGACGTTGTAACCTGTTTGTGTTTGAGATGAGGCAAGATTGTTCAAGATTTGAATACTCGTTCGCAAGGATATCTTAATAGTAAACAAGTGGTTTGCGTTTTTAACTGTATGTTTTAGTTATTTGTTTTGTTTTTCAAATTTCGACATTAACATGCTGATAGTTGTGTTGCATGTTTTAATTTAACTGTTGAATATCTGGCCTTGTTATAGTATACGTAGTAACTTATTATAACCATGACACATTTAGATAGTATTTGACTTGCATTTTATTGAATTTAATCTGTGAATTTATACATGGGTTAAATCAAGAAGCATTTACCTGTATTTACTATGGGAGGTTTTATTTGTTAATAATTTAGGTTAAATCATTAAAAAAAATATTAATCTGTACTATATACTTTTGGTTAAATAAAGCGAAGCGTTTATATGTTTGAGATGAGGCAAAACTGTCTAAGACTTGAATACTCGTATGCACGGATATCTTGATAGTAAACGTCAATATAAATGTACGATTATCCAGAGGTGCATGTATGGGTAAAACAAAGCATTTATATGTTACCCAATAGTTGAGATGCAAGCATCTGTACAATGAACAGAACCGTGTAAATCCCGAGGTGCTAGCATCTGTATGTACTATGGATAAAATAAACAGAAGCATTTATAGGTTAAAAGAGATGTGTGTATCTGTACAGCTGAGAGAAGCAGTTATCTGTTATATGTATTGACAACGTTTATGTTTTCACTTACTTTTAGTTTCTGTGTCAACATGTTCACAATACAAATATAAACTAGGAAAATAAATGATAATATTAGACAATACAAGCTTGTTGTTTTATTCTTCACACAGCAAACGCAAAATGACATACTTAAATATTAACTTGGAATACACACTGAAAATGGGATCTCCTAAAGGCAATGTGGTATACAAGGAAAACAGAAAAGACGGGTTATTACAAATGTAAGTCACTTATATTAAAGAAGCTAACCCGCCAAATAACGATAAAAGTACAAACGTATCAAAACTCTGGACAGGTGTTCAGGTCATATAATAATGTATATGTGCCGATTAAAGAAAAAAAAAGCAACGGTTTTAAAAATACCCGTGATTGAATATGCGTAAAATGAATTATGAGCTGGTAACTCTTAATTCGACTCTTCAGTTTCGGTGTTTGGTCTGGCTGGTTAAAACCGTTTTTATTGTGTTTATAGAGTTTGAATTCTCAGATATTAAAGTTATATATATATATATCGACGTCAGTAGAATTAGAAACGGTGTACATAGGAGGTATATTTGGCTGTTGTTTGCGGGATAGCTACTTTTACCTTTGACGAAGGTAAAACATGGCAAAGTGCATTAAAATAGCACGCATCGGTGTGCAAATATGCGGTCTGACTTTTAAAAAAATAATAAAAATGTGTTGACCATTGCCTACTTTCCCTAATCCATAGGTAGCGTATCCGTGGCCGAATGATTAACGACTTTGCGTTGTAAACCTTCGCCTCTCACCGCTGCGGGTTCGAATCCCACTGGTAGCTCGACTTGTGTTTGTGATGTCGTTTGCATTTTTTATTACTTTTGCCTTCTCGTTTGTCTGCTGCTTTCCCTGTCCGATATTTTTGTCTTTCTTGTGAGAAAGTGTCGATTCTTACGGATGGCGGGAGGTGTACAGTACTGGTTCTACCCATGAAAAGTGTGTGATCTGCCTCCACCACAAAAAAATCGACTGTCATATATAACCTTACATGTGTTGAAAATGACGTAAAACACCATACAAATAAACAAACAAAACTAACCAATAGGTCCAACACAAGATTAACGTGATTAACGACGGAGTCAGAATGCAAAATGTTTCAAAAGCAGGTTATAATAAATACTGAAAACAGGATCCCTCGGAAGCAACAAGCACAAACAAGAGAGAAAAGTAGCAGACTCGGTTTTATTGAGTCTGTTCATGAGAGGTTATATGATTTGCAATACCTTTTACGCCCTCTACCGCCGACCTAAGCGGTATTCTACTTTAAAACCAAAAAGAGTGGAGTCGATGGTCCCAAAGGACCAGTAAGTAATAACACTATTTATTGTAGTCGGGGCGACATTTTACAGCCGCCACACAGCACTAAACAAACGCTAGGGTGAATGTCAATAAATACTGAAAAAGGTATCCCTTGGCATCAACAAACACAAACAATAGAGAAAAGTCACTGACTCGGTTTTACTGAGTCTGTTCATGAGAGGTAATATAATTTGCAACACCTCTCATGCCCCTTAGCGCCGACTACTTTAAAACCACAAAGAGTTGGTTTGATTTTGTCTTTTTCCTAAATCCAGATTAAAGCCATGAACACGGTCATGATACCAATGTTAATACTACATCCAATTTAAATTGCATAAAAATGTAGATATAAAAGTCAAAAATGAAATATAGCATTCAAGGACCACAGTCTGCCAAAAGCACGCATAGATACAAACAACAATTAAATGGATAAAAATATGAGACAAGGTACGTGACACTACAAACATAAACGGGTTGACAATGGGACTACCGCCTTGGAACGGTCAGAGGCAAAAGTGCCCCTGGTGGTTTAAAGTATATCCTTTAGTGCCTAGGTAGTATATCATGCTGATATCGGGTTACACCTATGCCATCAATAAAGCTCATTCTCATATTAGTGTGTGTAACATCAAAATAAGCAAAACCTCCAATATATAGCAATTTGGCCCAATAAAATTTGAGAGCACCGTCGGGTACAGTCTGTAGATGTGTCTGGTCGTTTTGTACAAAGTTACCAGAGCCTACAATAAAATGGTTCATCGTTTTTCCAGACTGGCTCATCTGTATATGCTGAAAGGAAATAAGAACATTAATTAATCACAACAACAAAAACAATCGAAAGCCAAACATCATTTCTGCCGAATGTCTGATGCAGAATATGGATACTTGGCATCAACCATATTTCACCACAGGCATTTATTACGATACTATAGAAAGATATAGAGAAGACAGCCTATATGTTCAAGGCCATTATGAAGCATTTCTTAGTCGGTAGGAAATATGTTGGTAAGTCAGTATTGCAGAAACGAAGAATAATGTATATCTGACTCAATCGCTGAGCGAAATTTAGGCACGAAATGTTAAAATGGTACAAAAAAATATCCGGAAAAACGCGTGTGTATTTTGATTCTGGTTGTGAATTATAGATATAAATACATGTATATAGACTATCTATCTCTTCTCCTCGCCAACCTTCTATATTATCGTAACGAATGCATTTGTATTTTACTACAAGATATTTATTGTCGATATTACATACTGGATACGCACATTTAAATGAATGTGAACGACTCTTATTCATGGATTTAACAACTACATTGTTTTCTACAAAGAGATTTGGAGACTCCGTTTTTGCATGTATGCATTTCGGAACGGTTACATGCTTTTCAACATATATCATATACGTAGCATCAATATAGGCTTAATTTGAATCTATAGACTTGTCAGTGTTTACTAAGATATCATTCATGTTACGATTTATATAAACGTTTACTTTAACAATTACCTGTAGATTATGGTCGTGTCCAGCGAGATATGCAGTGACATTGTACTGGTACAGCATGGGTTCAAGTCTCGACTTAAGACATTCAGTAGGGCCGTGTTCTGCGACAGAGTGTACTGGAAAATGTCCCGCAACTATAAGGTAGTTCGCTCTGTTAAATAGAATGTTTATTTGAAAGTAACTAAGTAAAGAGGCACACATAATTCACTTGTTCCGACTCTAACTAAGAGATAACCGCCACCATTTTAACTCAGTTCTTCGTCACAGAACATGTTTAGAGACAGAATTAAATAGTATTTCCACAACTATGGACGGCATTATCACAAATAACAACAAGGACTACCTCGACGTGTTCAGATGATGTTCAATCCAAGTCCATTGTGCCTCGGCGGCCTTTTTATCAGCGGGACCGACTGGTTGCTGGTTCATAGCATAGACGTTACCACAAAGTTGTATGGTGTCTATCATCAGAATATCCACTGTCGTACCTCCTGCTATACTCTTCTGGACAAGGTGGTAATAGTCGGGATACATCCTATAATATACGGGTAAAATATCATCGGAACTGCCTCAACCATTGTTTTTCAAAAATAATCTCGGAAAGGAATAGACACCATTTTGGATACTACTTTTCGGTCACGTGGCTTCAGTCACGTGGAATAAACATGGCGGCGCCCATAGAACTATCATGCTGCTCCTTGTGTCATGTAAAAAAACATTACGCAATTAATTACAAAATAGTTTTATATTTGACTAGTTTAACTTAAACTGACTAGTATGAACAAGGCAAAGCTTCAAGACGGGCGAAGCTAAATAGTTTAAAGAATTCATATGAAATAGAGGATCTTACATGAGTACATGTTTAATATTGAATTTATTAAAAAAAAAGTTGGTTAAAATATATAATGTGACGTTTGGTTAGCATAATACTGTATTTTAAATGCACATTGAGCTGAACGGAAAAAAAAGAACGATTATTCGGCTTGCATTTGTATATTTATCGTGCCCAGATCGCGCACTCCATTGAAGATGTTAGTATAAAATGGTGTCGTAGAGAACATGCGGATCCTTTTCAACCGGAAAGTAACCGGGAATCAACCGGGAATAGTATCACCCGAATTTTAGACTTCATCACTTTATGCGTATGTGACCACGTGATGATATTTTGATGGCAAAAGTGATTCATGAGTGTGTTGATGTTTCTGATGGTTTATTGGTTTATCTATGTATTCATTTTTATTGATGTATTCATTTTTTCATAATCACTAATAACATTCGCTAGCTTACTGTCCTTAATTCTGGTCAGAACACTGTTGTGCTTCCCTTTCATTACAGATGCATTGTCAAATGAACATGTAATGCACTGCTCCCATGATATATTCTTATCCTGCATAACCCATGCGATCAAATTGTAAATATTTCTTTTTACAGTAAGTATTTATATAAGATTACATTTTTGTATCACTTACGCTTAAAACTCAAAATAAAGACCGAAAACAAAAAACAGAATAAAATAAACGTAAGAAATTGACTGGTCTTCTATTTTGTTTGCCTAAAACTTTGCAATTCATTTGATGTCTGCTGTCCAGCCTACGGCTTGAAAATGGCGGCGCGAAATAAGACGAAAAATAAAAATCGCATAGTATGTTTGGAAAACAAGTAAGTTTTGATACTCGCGTTACTGAAGAGGGCTTCGCCGGCCGCTGCCTTCGGTCGCGCCGTATAAAATGATAAGACTTATTTCAATAGAATATAACATTTAATAAATAATACAAATATGTTTAAAATTAATCGTTTTTCCGAGTATATATTTTTGTTATTGTTACACGGCACTTTACCGAGGCAAAACACCCAAGCCCATCGAATCGACGTGTATCTTTGGTCCGATGATCTACGCAATTGAGCGAGTGTGTACGATTGGTAAAATATGTATAAGTGAAAGAGAAATCTGAAAACTTTTTTAAACTGAGGTGACAAACTAGCATTCAATAACCCAGTACTACACATACTCGAATCTTAGTAAGCATATAAATGAACAAAAATGAGATATAGGGTCCTATAGAAACCACAGCGTCCGAACGCAATGGCATCGTAGGTCCGATTCGAATCGAACCAACGCCGTAATAAATGTAATTTGCAGAAAGTTTACATTCAGTTGCCTAATTTCTCCAGAATTTATATATGTAAAACTAATTCGTTTAGTGCAATATCTCCATGCTTTTTAAACAAGAATACAGTTGTAGGCGCACAGCCGAAAACGTATATTCCAGTATATGGTTAGGCATGAGGGTTAAAACGTTAAAATGTTACGCGTAATCAAATCAAGTAACGCGTTATTTCCACCTGCCAATGAAATTATACAAACAGGTAACGCGTAAACAAACTATGATACAGTTCTGGCCTGGTGGGTGGGGAATGCCGAGCTTCAATCCCTTTGTGTCTGTTATGTCATTATCTTGCCTTTTATTGATCTGTATAGTTGTTGCGTTGTTGTTTGTTTCTGTGTGTGTTTGTGGGTGACTGTCGTCCTTGAATGCTACTTTTCTTTTTAGCCGGGCTTTACTTAGAACAATATTACCACTTAAAGTATGTCACTCCGCTTCGCTGTCAATACGGTGGGAATCGAGAACTTTAAGAAGAGCAGAGGTCTTAAAGGTTGAAAATGTTTTTGATTAGACAAACGTTCCGAGTAGAACAAACGTTCTGAGCGTGTACTTGATAACCGTTTTTTGTTTCCGTGACATTTTTCGCAATTTCCTGAGCATTGTATTATTTTTAAACTGTGTTCCTCTGCACGTCAATGACCTTAAAAGCTAGTAGGTCCTTTCTTTTATTAACCCACTTTTCTCCACGCTGAATACTATTAATATACTTTTTCAATATAACTAGAATATTTCTGTTTATGTCCTATAAATATTTATCCCAATGTACGTTTTCTTTTGTTTTGTTGTTTGTTTTTCTTTTCCTTTTTTCTTTTCAAATTGTTTAAAAAAACACCTATTTTATATATGAATCCATAACATGTATCAACTCAGTTTATGCACACTTATATATTGTCAATTCCCGGAACTGTATATCATTTGCATGTAATTCTGTATTTATTGATATTTGTGAACTCATGGGCAGAATACCTACTGTTTGAAATAAAAGAAGATATATATATTAAAAAATTAAAACATTGAAACTTAATGCAATCTGCATACGAAAGCTATAAAACTCGGTGATCTTTTTTAAACTATGTAAAACGTAAAAGGTCCCGATGACATACATTTTCAGAGTTTCAAGGTAGTTTTAAAAGGCTGAATAATTTAACTATTCTAAGATGTGTAATGTTACTATAATATTGCCTGTATTTAGTAATATGTGCGTTTCACTTCATACTCACCATCTGTTGGAGTGTTTTGTATAGGCAATCTGCGCCGAAACATTTCCAAAGTAGTCGTGGTTACCAGCAATGACATACCACGGTATTTGGTGCCACTTGCCCGTGTATACATTCTCAAATGTCTCCTGAAAATATTTGTTTAAACAAGTACATATGGACAATTCATTGTTGATAATATAAAGCAGTACAGGCCAACATTCAAGATCATTGCAATAGTACACGGATAAAGATAAGGTGTAAATGGCCCAGCAGACAGCAGGAGTGCTAAATGATGGCATATATTATAGTTGGTCCGAGCGATGAGCCGTGGATGGAATAACTGGACTATAGTTTGGGGCGCTTGTTTCAGCCAAAGGTTTTTTGGACTTTTCAGACAAAATACATTTCAATAAGTTTATATCAGTGAAACAGAGATTTTTAGTGGTAAATAAAACGACCTTACTTTTCAAAATCGGTTGAGAAATAAAAACGTCATGTGCGAAAGCTGTTTTTGAAGCCGCATTTTCAATGCAAAATTCTGCTGCATGAACAATTTGAAAAAAAATATTTGTTTTTAGAATGTTTATCCAAAAACGATTTTAAATTGTTGAATATTCATAAATTAAGACACTCTGAAAGTTTTATAGCAAAATATGAAAGCTAACTGAAGTTATATGAAATTTCTTAATTTTCTGCTGTCCCACCAACCAGGAATTTACATGGAAAAAGCCCCATCAAAAAATCATTTGGGCTGTAAAATATTTATAGCTCAAACGATTTTCAAAACTAAGGTATTTTTATTTACCACTGAAAATACCAGTTCTAGTGATATATAATTGATGTACGTATTATTTAAATTGCTCAAGCTACTGCAGAAAAAACCCTTTGGCTGAAACAAGAGCCCCAAACAATAGTACATAACAAGTGTTTAAACAAGTGCATGTCAAACGTTATCTTTAAGCTCAATGTAGATCAGACGCTGTTTTATTAAACATTTTACGAGAAGTCTCAAATTTTAAAATTGTTCACGTTTTTCACCTAAGCATTTAATGTAGACAATTATGTGTGCACGTAGTGCAGAAATATCACATGTATAAGAAAATGAAATGAAATTACGTTTATTTGAAAAGTGAAATTAATAGTAAAGCATTTAAGAAATTGATTTACGCTCAAAATGGTCGTAACTTGTTTCATAAAACGGGGCACTGCTCTGTAGTTTGTTAACACTGTAGCCATGTATTATTAAATGTATGTCTTACTTTCTAAATTATTAGCATTTAATCTAGTATATCCAATTGTGATGACCTACATTAAATCTCGGGACATCGACTGATTGGACTCCATAATGGTAGATGACTTACATTACATCTCGGGTCATCGACTGATTGAACTCCATAAAGGTAGATGACTTACATTAAATCTGGGGTCATCGACTGATTGGACACCATAAAGGTAGATGACTTACATTAAATCTGGGGTCATCGACTGATTGGACTCCATAAAGGTAGATGACTTACATTAAATCTGGGGTCATCGACTGATTGGACACCATAAAGGTAGATGACTTACATTAAATCTGGGGTCATCGACTGATTGGACCATACAGGTAGATGACTTACATTAAAGGGGTCATCGACTGATTGGACTCCATAATGGTAGATGACTTACATTAAATCTCGGTTCATCGACTGATTGGACTCCAGAAAGGTAGATGACTTACATTAAATCTGGGGTCATGGACTGATTGGACTCCATAAAGGTAGATGACTTACATTAAATCTGGGGCCATCGACTGATTGGACTCCATACAGGTAGACGACTTACATTAAATCTGGGATCATCGACTGATTGAACTCCATACAGGTAGAAGTTGTCACCGAGGAGAATATTGAAGTCTGTACCCTCCCTCTCTGACAGGACCGCCATCTGATCAGCTATTGACTCTTGTACTGGTGTCGTGAAGGGATGGAAACTGAGTCCTCCCCAGTCTCCCGTGGCTACAAACTTCAGTCGTCCCGGCGCCGCTGGCGTCTCGAGAAAGGAGAGACATCCTGTAACATACACATGTATTACTACGTTCCTGCTTAAATCTAGAACCTATTACTAATCAATGATTCTCTGAAAATATATCTCGAAAGTAGTATGAATGATGTATAATAGTGTCTTTGATTGGTTATTACAAGTGGTACAACGAAAGTTGAATGAATAGTTAACCAAAAATGAAGGCTTTATCACGTTCTCAATTTTTCCTTTAGCTAGACCTCGTGACCTCGTTCTTTATGTATAAAAAAATGTCATCGATATAAATTGCATGGCAGTGTTTGGTAAAATTCAGGTCATTTCGCTATGTAGAAAAGAATGACTCTTTCGAAAAAGCCAGTAATGTTACAACCCCTCACACGTAAAAATATGACCTCTGTAAAATATTGACTCCTAGCAAATTGTATCTGCTTTACTTAAAACAAACAGCCAACCTTTATGTATCATACAGTTTATATATGAATGGTTTAAGGAAGGAACTTTTCGGGGTAAATTTGCTATATCCCAGGGTTAGACACGTCGGTACCGGAGTCATTCGTTTTGCATTATCTTGACCATCCACGCTTAACCGAGAAATCGCATTGAACATAGGAAGAAAAAATGAATGACATGTCCAACCCTGACGTTTCGTTATACCCCAATTACTTATAGACAAGTTTTACTTTTGTTTTGTATCCCTTTGACGATGGAAAATGGAACTAATTTGAAGGCGGGGGAGATTTGAGCCATTTTTCAGCTTTACTGGCCAAGGGCATGATGTGCATTTTAGAGATGTTTCACGCAATTGTTTCTATATTTTTCTTGCTCAATTTGTCCTCCCAACATGTATTTTGAATATAATTATTTTTAAGCTGGGTTGTTTTCTCTTGCGATGCTTTGTATCAACAACGTTCATTTAAAATATGTCCATGTCTTCTGCAAGCGAATCTCCCATCTGCTTATCAATTGCCATGTTTTTCCTTGCGAATACACTTGACATGAGGCAAATGTGTTTCTAGGGGAGTCGGGGGCATTCTCCCCGTCGAAATATTTGCTTCTAATGTCTATGTTGAATAAATGACTGTCGTTTTCGTCGAAATTGATGGCGCGTCAAAGTTTTTATTTTCATTTTGTTTAACACCATTTTTCAACAATTGTTCAGTTATATATGGCGGTCAGTTATCCTAACCGTGTTTTTGGCTTCCGTTACCAGTATTGTTACAATATCAATATTTTCAGACAATATCACCACGGAAGTTGTGCCCCGATCGTGGTTTATATACAACATGGAAGGCCACCGTGATACAGGTGTAGTCATAACTCTAATGCCTATTGTGGGGCATAAGATTAACATCAGAACGAGGCAGAAAGACTGTCTGCCTATAGCATGTATAGTCAGTTTAGTTCCAGACGCCAAAATAACAAGATGTAGAACCTGGGAATAATTGTACATATAAAGTGTATAATAGTTTTAAAAGTGTCTCTTTCTTTAATAACAATAAGACCTATCGAATCAGGACCCGGTAGAACAATAAGACCTATCGAATCAGGACCCGTTAGGGTATTTTCAGTCAATACACTTCTATCACATTTTGAATGCAACTATCTTAATTCGTTTGATTGCTAAGGGTGAGAGCTTTTCAAAATGTATACTTTTGTAAAATCAGACAAAAATGAGATATATGGTTCTATAGAAACCGTAACGTCCAAACGCAATGAGATCGTAGGTCCGCACTATACCACAAACAAGGAGCAATATTAAATTAATTATACAATGAAAAAGACAAAATACAGCAGAAAGGGTGGTGAAGACAGGATTGTCGACCTCAAACGGTCAGTAGGCAATAAGGCCTACAGGTTAGCTTAAACCATTAAAGAAATATAGGAAGTTAAAGATTTTTGTAGGTATGATCTGCCAGCCCTAACATAAAGTATATTTAAAGGTACAATATAAACTTTATAACACATGTTTCAATTTTCGTCGACACGAGTGCAACAAAATCATTAGAATGGATCATTTAAAAGTAAATATTTTATCCTGAAGCAGATCCACCAACAGCTCAGTTTGGGTGCAGGTGACACTCTCCCCACGGAATACACACTCTGTTCGGCAACCACGGCACCCATAAGTTATAACAAAACAATTGGCCGTATCAATCTTAAATTCGTGAATAAAACTCTGTAAAAAAACACATACCAAAAAGAAAACATGGGATCATTCTACTACTAATCTACTGTAATAAACTGACCCCATACTAGTGGTCATTCTACTACAATTTTACTGTAATAAATTGACCTATTTCAGGCGTCAAAATTCTACGGATGGAGTCAACATTTTACAGAAGGGGATCATTTTACTTCATAGCAAATTGACCGGGTTCATTCTAGGGTCATTCTAGGGTCATTCTTTTATAGGGGTCGAATTTTTTCCTTCCGGCCAAAATGAAAGACCCTATTGCCTTAACAATCCTTTTTTTATTTGTCTCTGTTTACTTAAATGGTTTTATTAATAAAGGAACGATTGCCTTTACATGCCTTTTCTTTAATTTCACCTAGTAACATAATGTTTTTACTCGACCTGACCCATTTTCGAAAGGAACCGATATCTCATTGATATAGACCCTCCGACCAAGTATTGAGATAATCAAAATAAAAATATCGTCTCAACAAGGCAGAAGTCAACCGACGGACGACATATGACGTACCATATAAACTCTCATGTCGTTTCGGACCAGTACAGCTAAAATGAGAAGGGAGATGCTACAAGGAGTTTAAACTGAAAAAGGTGATCTCTATGCGATCCCCACTTTTATGATGTGGTTGTCTCCCTTTCTCACAAACGTGCACTTCTTGAATATTGCCTCACTCTCGAAAATGATACTTCGTAGTTCTCTTTCTGTCGAGTTTCTTGCCGATAAATACTGCTAAAGGGATGCCTTGGAAGCAATAAACACAACAAGAGAGTAAAGAAGCAGACTCAGTTTAACTGAGTCTGTTCATGAGAGGTAATATATAGTGCAACCCCTGTCACGCCCTTTAGCACCGGTTTAAGCGGTATTCTACTTTTAAGCCACAACGAAGGACCAGTAAGTAATAGCACTACTGAGGTTATTTTGTGTACTAGTATTTTAAATGGACAAATATAGAGGATCTTAAACGAGTTCCCATTTCATATAAGATTTATTAAACGAGTTATGAATTATTTTAATTTTAACGAGCCTTTTGGCGATTTAAAATTAAAAAAAATTCATAACGATTTTCATAAATCTTATGTGGAATGGGAACGAGTTTAAGATCCTTTTTATCAAATAACATTGCAATCAAATATCAAATTAAAAAAAATAAATTCAGATGGACATAGAACCGCCACGACGTCAGACACACTTTAGCGCCAAAACGTCATAAAATATATGACGTCGTAACGTCGCGTCTCACACGTAACGTTGCGTATAAAAGAGTTCGTGTTTTACCTCTTTAAAAAATAGCAGTTTACGCCAACTTTTTAACAAACCAACAACAATTTTTTGTATAACGTGCATTATTTGTATAAGCTGTCACAACTAATAAGTTTATGACTCAGACCTGGGTGAATTTGTAATAAATAAAATAGTTTCAGTTAATAAACTTGCGTAGTGTTACGGGTTTAACTCAACCAATCAAAATCGTTTCAGGCTGTATTACACGTGTGTCATACAATATAATATTAAATGGGTGTTCGACACTGCTAACAAGGGACGTTATGTGATAAAATAGAATATTAAATGGGTGTTCGACACTGCTAACAAGGGACGTTATGTGATAAAACAGGGTAGATGTTTGTAAATGTTAAAGACAGAGAAATGTCTTACCTCTAGCAAGCAATACAAAAACAATCGACAGTCTGTTGTTGTACATTTTGAACCGTCTGTATACAATGACAACCATATGCGATTTAATTACAAATATAGTACTTATCTTCGTATGTGTAATCTTTGCCCTATTTTTGTGACCCCGGGTTATCAAAAATTAAAGTACATCAACGCATTTGCTTCGGTGATATCATTCCGCTCTAGCGGAGAGATATATAGGAATCCTGGAACCGTGCACTAATGTTACTGTCGAATAAATTCCTATGGTTTAACGCGCTCGGGGGATAGACTCCGATACATGTTACCGCCCGGTTTACAGCCCCATCCAACGGACGAAGCTAGGGGAATTGTCTTGTATATGAACACACTGAGGAAACGCATTGGGCCGGTGAAACTCCAACCGTAATTCAAAGTATATAACAAGAGGGCCAAGATGGCCTTATATCGATCACCTGAATACTGGCCCATTATCTAATTTCTTCGAAATTTCATGGTCATATACAATCTGTGCAAGTTTAGTTAAGATTGTTCAAGAAATTTGGCCTTTGTTGTGTTAACAACATTGATATAAAGACACTGACAAAGTTTGGTAAAGATCAAATTCAAAATGAAGGTGCTAGAGTGTAACCCCTGGGGTTAATGTGACCCCAGGGCTACATGTAATATATGAGAGCTGTGTGCCTTGTGGTTTCAGAGAAGGAAATTTTTTAAGTTTTCCCCTATACAAGTCCATGTAAAACATGTGACCCCTGGAACAGGGCCAAATGTGACCTGGTCACCATTTGAATAAACTTGGTAAAGGACCATAATCTTATATTAAAAGCAAAATATTAAATCTCTGGCTCTTATAGTTTCAGAGAAGGAGATTTTTTTAAAAAAAATACTATATAAATCTATGTTCAACTGTGACGCCCGGGACGTGGCCAAATTTAACTCCAATGTCACCATTTGAACAAACTTGGTGGAGGACCATAAGCTTATAGCAAATGCAAAATATTAAACCTCTGGTTCTTGCAGTTTCAGAGAAGAATATTTTTTTAAGTGTTTCCCTATACAAGTCTTTGTAAAACTGTGACCCCCGGTGCGGGGCCAAATATGACCCCAGGGTCACCATTTGAACAAACTTGGTAAAGGACCATAATCTTATATTAAATGCAAAATATTAAATCTCTGGCTCTTATAGTTTCAGAGAAGGAGATTTTTTTTTAAAAAATACTATATAAATCTATGTTAAACTGTGACGCCCGGGACGTGGCCAAATTTAACTCCAATGTCACCATTTGAACAAACTTGGTGGAGGACCATAAGCTTATAGCAAATGCAAAATATTAAACCTCTGGTTCTTGCAGTATCAGAGAAGAATATTTTTTTAAGTGTTTCCCTATACAAGTCTTTGTAAAACTGTGACCCCCGGTGCGGGGCCAAATATGACCCCAGGGTCACCATTTGAACAAACTTGGTAAAGGACCATAATCTTATATTAAATGCAAAATATTAAACCTTAATGTTTTTCCTATATAAGTTTATGTAAAACTGTGACACCCGGGGTGGGGCCAAATTTGACACCAGGGTCACCATTTGAACAAACTTGGTAGAGGATCATAAGCTTATAGCAAATTCAAAATATTAAACCTCTGGTTCTTGCAGCTGCAGAGAAGAGTCTTTGTAAAACTGTGACCCCTGGGCGGGCCAAATGTGAGGGTCATCATTTGAACAAACTTGGTAAAGGACCATAATCTTATAGTAATTGCAAAAGATTAAACCTCTGTCTCTTATAGTTTCAGAGAAGAATATTTTTTGATTTTTTTTCCACTATAAATCTATGTAAAACTGTGACCCTCGGGGTGGGGCTAAAATTGACACCAGGGTCACCATATGAACAAACTTGGTAGAGGATCATAAGCTTATAGCAAATTCAAAATATTAAACATATGGCTCAAGCAGTTTCAGAGAAGAAGATTTTTTAAGTTTTTCCCTATACAAGTCTATGTAAAACATGTGACTTCTGGGTCGGGGCCAAATGTGACCCCAAGGTCACCATTTGAATAAACTTGGTAAAGGACAATAATCTTATAGTAATTGCAAAATATTAAACCTCTGGCTCTTGTAGTTCCAGAGAAGAAGATTGTTTCCCTATATAAGTCTATGTAAAACTGTGACCCCCGGGGCGGGGCCAAATTTGACCCCAACGTAATCATTTGAACAAACTTAGTAGAGGACCATAAACTGATGCTACATGTAATACATGAAAGCTCTGTGCCATGTGGTTTCAGAGAATATTTTTTAAAGTATTTTCCTATATAAGTCAATGGAAAACATGCAAAATCCCAATATATAACCTTTGGACTCCCTGGGCACGGCCATTTTTGATCCCGGGAACTTCATTTGAACAAATTTGATAGTCTAGGTATTGGCAATCATTTTAAAAGAAAAACTGTCGAAATCTGTCCAACGGTTCTTGCGAAGATTGTTTAATGTTTCGACCATATATGGTAATGGCGGCCATCTTGGATGTCACACTGACCTAATTTTAACAAATCTGAAAAACATTTATCTATGGATCTTTCACGTGAAGTTTGGTCAAAATTGATCAAGCGGTTTCTAAGGAGAAGTCGTTTGAAGCAAAAGTTAACGACGACGGACGACGACGGACGGCAGACGAAGAGTGATCCCAATAGATCACCTTGGGCCGATCCCAATAGATCACCTAAAAATACTTCCAAATAAGACTTGCAATCAGAACTGTTATTCATTCCGATTTTTGGAGAACGCGGAGTCTGACATTTATTTCCATATATCGGTGGTATTTCCTCAAATACTTTTGTTTTCTTTCTTTAATTTCGATTAGGTGGTTTGATTACTCTAGGCTTTAAAGATTCAGAGTATTGCCTGCTTTTTAATTTAGTCCTTTGACTGTTGTGATACGCAGGCTTGTACTACGGCTCGCCCCGAATACAAATCAGTGGTGTTATTATTTACTGGTCCTTTTGGGATCATCAATCCCATTCTGTGTTGCTTTTAGGTTTAATTACAATAATTCAGCCGGATGTGCTCGCCTGGTGCATCGAAAGTAGTTCCGTATTAAAATGTGCTGATCTTTTTTTCTTTAAAAACGTTTTTGGTGCAATTTCCTGTTATTCTATGGCTGTAACTGTATTCTGGACATGTTGCTGATATTTGAAAAGGGAGCTCATCATGTTTTGACAGTTTTTTATATAAATTTCAGCAGTGAAAGTAGACAGGGTACACATGTATTGTTACGTCTCTGTTGATATCTATAACCTAAGGATGAATGCTGATGTAAAAATATATGCGACAAGCAGTATAAATGATGTATAGCGGTGTCTTTGGTTGGTGATTACAAGAGGTACTGCGGATGTTCACGTGTACATGTTGTACAGTAGTATCTAATTAGTGATTACAGGTATCCCATGTAAAGCATCTTCAACATTACTTACAAACGGTGGGTGACCCCAAAAAACTATAAAGAGAAATGTCTTACCTCTAACAAGCAATAGAAATGCAATCGACAGGCTGTAGTACATCTTGTTGATTAATCTGTATATAAGTACAAAGAGATCATATTTCGTTCTTGTTATGAAATGCCTCCCCTTTAACAGCGATTTGACATAAGACTTTAGTTTGCAAATTTAACAAACTAAAGCCATTTGACCATAAATGATCTATGATGGCTGCTGTGACATTAAAATGACAATATCTTGAATACTATAATAGCTATGTCAAAGTATCAATGTCTGACGTCTCATTACTTACTAGGGAAATATAAATATCAAGATGGTCTTCAAGACGGCTTCCATGGCATTAAAATGACATCATCTTAACTTATGTAGTAGCTAGGACTCATAGAAGGAGGACGGCATGTAGGTATGCCTAGAGAGTGACGTGCGCGTTTTCCATTGTAATAATGTTATAGAAGACGAATATCACTTACAACAGATATCCCCGTTCTATCACGACTTCAGGTCGTTATAGGTTTACCACCACCAATTACATGTAAACCTCCGAGGTGTAGTCGAATGTAGTTCCTCCTTTTTCGATGAAAATGGGCATTATAAGTAGGGGAAAACTGCCCATTTCTATTCGGTTTTGTGGTTATATGTATAAGAAGCGTATTAATAGGTTTTACTGGAACACTGATGAACATTTTCAAAATTTCGACTCTATGCTTACACTTTGTGAGCAATGAAAACAGTCGATCAATAAAAACAACTGTACCGTTGACCTGTTTAGTAAACAAACAAGATCTTTCTTACATGTCTTGTGACCCCACGTTTTCTGGTGATTTTTCAAGTGGAAAAATAGTTTTCTATATGAGCATTACACTGCTGCATTATCCATACTTGAGTTGAATTTGCAGCAAATCATTAATATGTGACACTTTAACATTGGTGTCTATGGGGAAAATAATTAGTGCTTTCATACCTATATATTCCTAAAAGGTACTATGAGTTTCCTAATAAACACAAGTTTACATACGGTTATGCCATGTAAAAATGAAAATGTTATAAAACATGTAGCTATTTCTCTTTATCATGCTTTTATCACACGAAGTGAATTTAGTCACGATTAGTCGGTACTGTTATATAATAGTAGTAGTATTATATTGATAGTATTGTCAGTTAATTGTACATGTATGCATATCAACTAAACCACGTGTAAATATTATGATACAATTTAATGTATGCTTTATATGTGTTTTGGCCGGAGGTCTGTATCGTTAATAAAATATTGAATAGGACAATACTTTTGTTTTCTATGAGCATGCTCTCAGGGTCGATAAATCCATATCTGACCAACCATATTTGCCTCATGTGCGATATATTATATTAACTTGAATGCCTTGCCTGGTTTTCGGGTGGTAAAACTGGTTTTCATATTGTGATACAGCAATGTACGTAATAGATAGAGTATGGTTTCATTGAGTTTGTTCATTTAAACATCGAGATGGGCATAGCCCATCGAGGTGTTTAAATTAACCAACGAGATGAAACCATACTCTATTTGTTTTGTAGCATGTCCATTTCAGCTCTATTTCAGTTATTCTAACTGTTATTCTCACTGTTATTCTCACAGTTATTCTGACAGGTCTTATTTTCAATTAAACGATTTACACCTGTGTCTGAACAAAGATAATTGTCTGTGACCATGCTACAATTGCTTTTAATGATAATGGTATAATCAGGTCCAATAGAGCATTAGGAATTGTAAAAGGCAACCTTAATCCAGAATGGTGTGATCATTAATATTGTGTGGGTATACCCTAAATTGTCCAACTCTTTCCTTCTTGCAGTTTATCATGGAACTGGTTGGTACTGAATGTTGCTTTTGGAGGAAGGGCTAGTACTAGACTGTCTTATGCATGCATGTAAAAGGAAAACATGTAACAGTCCTTAATAGTCCATCCCATCCTGTAATTAAATGCAGTAATTAAAGTATGCACCAATTTAAAGTCGGATAAAGCACATTAAAACATTTAGTTGATTTAAACCGTTTTAAACAGTACATTATTACAAACCGTAACCACCTAAACATTTCCTTTCACACAGATTTGAAAGATTTTTCTTGAAAACACCTTGTATAAATATCCATTCTGGTTAAATGGTCAAATACCAAAATAAGAATAGTTATGTGTAAACACTACTCATACCATAAGTAACACGTTAGTCCATGCTAACTATCTCATGCAAAACACAGTATTTATTTATTTATCAATTTGTTTACATTGATTGGAGCGTGTAATACTTTATTTTAAGTATGATCAAAACTCTTGTGTTAAACAAGAAGCCAAAGCGGGCCGGTGGACGATCTACTGGCGTACATTGGCTCTTATAACAGGTGAGAGTGGATCGTGGCGTGGTGTCAGACAAACGTTTCCGAGCATTTATTGAAATAAACCGCCTGGAAAGGTGACAAAGGAAGGATATAGTGTTAATAAAGTAAAAAAAAAAAGTTTTTTTTCATTCAATCAAGGGCCAATCCTACTATATTTCTGCTCAAATTGACTGGCTATTCAACTTGTCCAAGCTGTTGTTGACAGAAGTTTGGTAAAACGAAAGGATAGAGTGTTAAGAAACCAAAGAATATCATTTTGAAATAATTCAAGGACCATGTATCATGATGTTAACATCTTCTTGAATTAGTTCGGTTGGAAAATTTCGCAAGAAAAATAACTGTTGTTATTAGTCCGACATGGATAGTTTTCAATTTGTCCTAATTCTCTTCTATGAACAAGTTAACACCAGGGCATGTATCATGATGTTAACTTCTTAAAACAGTTTGGTTAGTAAAGATCGAAAGAAAAATAACTGTTGTGTTATTAGTCCGACATGGCTAGTTTTCAATTAGTCCAAACTCTCTTCTATGAACGAGGCAACGTCATAAAGAGAGGACAGTGTCTGCTGAAATTGTAGGGGTGGATCTGCTCAAATTTAGATAATTATTAACTTGTTCAAACTTACAGTGACACTCGGAATAAATTGATGAAAAAGAAGGTAGCTAGAGATTATTTAAAATAATCATAATATAGCATTTATTTTCAAGGGCCATAACTCAACTGTTTATTGACCGATCTATCTAGTTTTCAAAATCCTCTAAGCTTTAATGATCCTGCTAAATATTGGTCACTATCATACGAAAAATGAAGTGGCTAGAGTGCTAATGAAGCAAAATAATAGTGTTTTTTGTTTTTGTTTTTTTCAATAAATCAAGGGCCATAACTTGTGTAACTAATCGCATCTAGCTGGTTTTCAAACTTGTCTGATTTTCATTCAAATCAACAATGTGCATACAATGTGTCAACAATGTGACCAAGTTTGTAAATATCAAATTCAAAATGTATCAAATACAAAATTTACAAATACAAAATGTATCAAATACAAAATGAAGGTGCTGGAGCGTTCGCAATGCAAAATATGGCATTTTTTCAGTTAAGCAAGGGACATAACTTTAATGTTTTTAACCGAATCTAGCTGGTACTTGTCCGAGCTTTCACTGATATCAAACACCTGACCAAAGTGTGGCAGAGATCGAATACAAAAACAAGGTGCTAGGTTGTTCACAAGACAGAATATGTAATTTTTCAATAACACAAGGGTCATAACCCAAGTGTTATTACCCGAGCGAGCTGTTTTTCGAAATTGTCCAATCTTTCATATATCATCAATCTGGCCAGTGAAGTAAGAAGAGTTCTTACTTCACTGATCTGGCCAAGTTCGGTAAAGATCAAATACATAACGAAGGTGCTAGAGTTTTCACAAGGCAGAATATGGCATTTTTCAATAAATTAAGGGTCATAACTCTGGTGTTGGTGTTACTTATCCGATCTATACTGAAAGGAAAAAGAAACGCAGGGTGCGTATTTCCGCTATATATTGTATGTTTAATATGCTACTGCTAATCAAATGGTACAGGACGACATTAGGCCTGTCCTTTTAGAAAGAAGGTTTAAACAGCACTGAACACACCAATGGTTACCCCTTTAAAGTTTCATTATCGTCAGAATGCGCATTTGGCTCAAGCAGGTGAGCAAACTTAGGCTTTAAATGTTGCAATCACTTAACATTAAATACAGTACTGAACTGGCTCAATTTTTCAGAGGAACTTCAGTATTTATGAATTTCTTGTTACAACTTGTACTGTGATTAAAACGTCTACAACATCACAGTTGTGTCTTTCTCTAACTAACTGCACTTGTTTTTTTTACAAAACATCTTGGGATTTCCTTTGAATATATATGGAATTAAGTGTGCAGTATATGCAATATATAGCAGAAATACGCACCCTGCGTTTCTTTTTCCTTTCAGTATAGATGGTTTTCAAACTTGTCCGATATTATCATCATAAACAATCTGGCCAAGTTTGGTAAAGATCAAAATTAATGTGATAGGGTATTCACCAGACAAAATATGGATTTTTCTGTGAAACAAGGGCCATAACTCAGGTGTTAGTAATCCAATCTAACTGTTTTTCGAACTTGTCTCAGCTTTCATTGACAGAGTTTGGTAAAGAACAAATTAAAAATGAAGGCCCTATAGTGTTTACAAGGTAAAGGTTAACGGACGGACGTACGATGCACAACACGTCATTCCATAAGCTCTTCTGGTCTTTGGCCAGTAGAGCTTAATTAGTTTTTTGGAGTAGAAATGAAACCAACATAACTTTCATGAATTTTATGTTATTTATTCAGGTAAAAACTTGGAAAATGGTAAACATAAATGTCATTTTCACATCAATGTCATATCACATAAATGTCATATTCACTGGTTTTATTTCATCAACATATTTTTTATAAATATTATAAGTTTATTAACTGGGGTAGGTGTTCCTCTTTGTGATATTGGCCCTTGATCGCGATATGAGGCCCTCAAGCTTTATTGAAGCTATTACACATGTAATAAAGTTATAAATAAAGTGTAACTCACGCTGCATAAATGACTGTATAACTTAACAAGTGAGAATTATTGCATAAATTAACAAACAATTATTATTGCATACATTAATAAACGATTATTATATAAATTACTTTTGGGGACAAACAAAGACAATCCAATAATATAAAACGTACACCTCCGCTATGTTAAAATGGACACTGAATATTTATATATAGTTGTGTAGCATTTTATCAAAATTCCTTTAATCATAATCAACTGCATCAGCGCTCTAACAATTGGACAGCTCGACGCCTAGGCTACTCAAATCAGTTTCTATCCCGTCTGATTGCCTGTTTAATTTTGCAGACAAGAAGCTCATGGGCCTGACAAAAAAACATAATTATTTTTTTCCCTTCTACGTTTACCCATTTATATTTCGTAACTACTAGTATTTACTCATGCAATGTTTATAAAAAACACAGACATATTAATATTAATTTGTTATTAGGTCTGTGTAAGGAAAACAAGAAAAAGATCTGACACAATACATTTGCAAATTAACACCTCATATCAGTGAAGTAATAATTACTTCACTGCTCATATCAACTAATCTTGTCCCCACTTCAAAGTGACAGTGAGTAAATATAGCCATAAGGTATTCTGGAATCACCTTGTTTACCAAATAAGAACTTTTTCAACATGTCAATGACCTGCTCATTTTCACTGATAAGTAGCAAGCCCGTCTATAAATAATATTTTCTTTGAGCTCTGTGCATGCTACATGTACATATGTACTTAAATTTTTTTATAGTATATTATTGGGTGGCCTGTAGCCAGCCCCGATTTTTAATCAGTTTTAAGCATGGCATGCTTTAATTGATTTTCCATACAATTGTTGGTACCTTTCTAAAAGTCTACTGTCTCAATGTGCTTCAGCATAGCTACGGGCCTGATTAGTATGCTAATATCTGTTAATATGCATACTCCAGTAAAACAATCATATACATACTGAGTATATACTTTCCAGTGAAATAGTGGATTTTATGATTAAAATAAAACGTTATATGGCACAAAATAATGCAAAACTGTCACAAAAAAACATGGAATGGTTCAAAGGTAAACTATATGCCATTTGAAAACCCAATTTTCCCGTCTTTACTGTTTGTATATCCCGAGATGAAAATTGAAATATAGGGCCCTGGTATATCTTATCAATAAACAGTTGTTACCAGCTTCTTCATGTCATTTAAACTGGCTATGACATTTTACTATAAACAACTCATAGCATACGTGTCTTATGAAAGTTTATCTTACTTGTCTTATGAAAGTTATAGAGGATCTTACATGAGTGACTGTGTATTATTGATTTTAATAAACAAGTTGGATAAACTGATAGGATACGAGGCTGTGACGAGTTTCCTTTCTTTTTATCCAACGAGTTTATTAGACAATAATATAGTCATGAATGTAAGATTCTGTTTATCACACAACACATCTAAGACGTGATAGTTTCACTTTAATGTTGTCAATTTACCTTATTCACGGCGGCAATTTGTAACAAAAATAATGACGTCGTTTTGTTGTTTTCATGACGTCGGCTACGTTACGCGGCTGTAATGCGTTCGCAGTACAAATAATGCTTCACCTTAAACAAAATTTAATGTTGCTAACATGCGTTTTATAAAGTAAGATTTCAAATAATTAAGGTGTCTGGATGTATCGTATTATATACCATGCAAACAATGGGGATTAAATGTTTTACTGTATTCAAACACTGTGATTGGGTCCTCACTTGCATCTTTAATACACTAGTGTATTACGAGAAATAAGTCATGGCTGTTTTACACTCCCAGAAGCCATCTTATGTGATGAATTCTAAATCATTCATATAGTTTTACTGGAAACTTTACATCTTTAACACACAGTCTTCATACAAAAAGATCGCATATTGAATAATATTGCACCGGTATTAATATATACAACTCCCACTTTTCCTTTGATATTTACAATATCACAACAGATAAATACCATCACCTTAAAACATGAGCAGTGTTTATTGATAACATTATCAAAAATAATTATATTGTTATCAACTTAGCAAATATATTTCAACAACAAAGCAAACATAAACATTCCATTAAAAATCATGAAAATTAAATGAGGTAGGAAAATCAAACTTGTTATCCAACTTATTTTCAATTAAAGGGACACACGGCAATCTTGATTTTTATGAAAAACTGGCCGTGTTCAGTTAGTTTTTCTACTTAACTCAAATTTTTATAATCATTAATATCAATTATTAGAATAGTTCAAAGCAAATTGTCTTTGCATATAACTAACTGTTGATTCTTTTGTATACATTCTATAATAACCTGGTAGAATAATAAAGAAAATCCAAAATGTTCTTTAATCCTACAAGTATGTACAGACTGCTTTCTTCTGGATTTATGTTAGCTTCATCAAATTGAACTGAATTCGGGTTTTAAGGCGCACCAACACATGAAAGGTTATATGGCGCCTAACAGGAATGAACAAGTCAGGCTCATCCTTCATGTACATCGAGATCAAATTGGAGAACGGGCCTAGAACCTTCTCACTCTGAACTGCAGAGTTGCTGCAAATTCTATTGTAGCACTCCATTTACCCTGGAGCCATGTTATAGTTTTTCTGCCACTGCTCTAATGATATGAGCGAGATGGCACCTGAAGCAATGCAGAGGTCATGATCATGCTGATGAAGACCTTTAATGAGCATGAACAAAAAATGATAAAATTAACATGAATTTGGGATCTGCAGTAACCAAACGGGGCTCCCGGAACCACACGGGGCTCATATTAATTCTAATATTACTATGTATTGTATCACAATATACATCTTGTAAACAGTTTGAAATAAGTATGTATTAGCCATAACAAGACTGACAATAACAAAGAATAGAAACATAACTGAGAAAATAAGAATAACTGAATTAAATTGGGTTTTATGGCACACAAATGCAACAATGGTTATATGGCACCAAACAGGGATAAACATGCCAGACTCACCCTCCATTTACATCAAGATAAAATATGAAGAATGGTCCTAGAATCCTTCTAACCTGCAGGACCGTAGAGTTCTACAGTAGACATCCCATTTACAATATAGCCACATTCCCATGTTTTCCCACACAGGGTCAAGATGAAGAAAGAGTCCTACCCTCTGCCTCTAGCGGGCTTTGCAGTAGTCCTATTCTACACCCAGTACATGGGGCAGAAATAGAGGATCTGACATGACTCATGCCTGTTTAATAGTGAATTTATTAAACAAGTTGGATAAAATATGATGTAAGGCTTTGTCGAGCATCATGAGCATCATAATAATTTTATCCAACGAGTTTAAAAAATTATATTAAATATGCACAAATGTGAGATTCTATTTATCATATAACTCAAAAAAAGCCTTATAAGCAACATTTATTTTTGTAGCGGCCTATGATCATATGATGACGTATGTTGGCATGATGACATCCCATCTTGACTCGCATCTAGTTCGGTCTTCTATGTATGACACCGAGCAAAGGAATTACCTCACTGATTTCCGTAATCCGTAAGTTTTGGAAATCAATGAGACAATTCTGACCTGGATTTGTGCGCGACACGTCGTCTTGTTGTGGTCAGCACTTGTGTCAAGTTATTTGAAAAGCAATCCATGAATGTCCGAGTTATTAACCGGACACGAAAGCACTTCATTTTGACATTTGACCTCTAAGTGTGACCTTGACCTTCGAGCCACAGACCTGGATTTTAAGCGCGACACATCGTCTTGTTATGGTGATCAGTTGTGCCAAGTTATTTAAAACTCCCTGCAGGGGTTGTAACTTTACGGTCCGGAAACGAAATTGCGTACCTGTTTTTGACCTATGAACTGCAAGTGTGACCTTGACCTTTGCGTTACGGACCTAGATTTTGCACGCGACACATCGTCTTGTTATGGTGATCACTTGTGCCAAGTTATTTAAAAATCCCTGCAGGGGTTGTGACGTTACGGTCCAGACACGAAAATGCGTACATGTTTTTGACCTATGAACTGCAAGTGTGACCTTGACCTTTGAGGTACGGACCTGGGTTTTGCATGTGACACATTGTCTTGTTATGATGATCACTTGTGCCAAGTTAATTAAAAATCCATGCAGGAGTTTTGAAGGTAGTCAGGACACGAACTGCGGACTGACGGACGTCCCGACGGACGGACAGACGTTGCGATTACTATATGCCCCCGAAACCCTTTCAGGGACATAATTACATAAGGGCATCAGTTTTTACGTGCATATGAAGTTTGGAACAATACACCGGAAACTGTTTGAAAAATGCACATAATTTAGTTAATTATACAATATTAAAATGGGAAAATTCTAAGTCAAAGGGCCATAATTCTGTAATAAATTTAGAGGGATATCAGGTCATCAGTTGTCAGGTGTATATGACGTTTTGGAACAATCTATTCGAAACTGTTTGAGAAATGCAAGTAATGAAATGTGTGACATGAAGTTGTGGCGTTATGTGGCACGATGTTACAGACACTGTGATTCCTATATGTCCCCCACTTCACTTTGTGAAATCAGGAGTATAATAAATATTCACATATTTATCATAAATCATTGTTTATCATACATGTATATATTATGCATAGTTTATGAAGTACTAGGTAGTATACTATTCAATATTAAAACAAATATATCACAGTCTATTGGAATGAAAGAAAACTGTTGATACTCCAGCCGGTGAAATTAACCTTTGTAATCATTTTACTTTAAAATGAATAATTCAAAGAAGTATATGTTAATTGGATATTTCAGTGTATTAATTGAAAGTAATTTAGTACTTGCAGTACAATATCCTTACTAACTGGGCTTGATGAGTAAATTATTACCAGGTAATCCACCGAGGTTAAACAATATATTTTATAAAACCAAGTCACCAAGGTAATTTATAAAAATCTATATGTTCTGGAAACCATGTCGAAACTAATGTTTCAATTGAAAACTAGAATTGTGTCCATGGGACGCGGATGCTCCGACTAAAAACAATCAGCGAAAAATGTAAAATTTGATGAAAAAAGGGCTGTAACTCCGATATACAAGGTTAGTTTTGATGCCGAATCGATATGCACATCTTCTCATCATGGGTAAGCATCCTGTAAATTTCCAAACAATCAGTTGAAAACTGTGCGAGGAGATAGACCCCTAATGTATTGGGGACAGATGGACTATATGCCCCATCACCATCCACTGGGAGCTCGACTTGTGAGGAAGTGTCGATTCTTACAGATGAGGGAGGTGTACAATACTGGTTCTACCCAGGAAAAGTAGGTGGTCTGTCTCCACACAAAAAAAATACCATCATATATAAGCTTAAATGTGTTGAAAATGACGTAAAACACCGTACAAACAAACCATTAGGTGGTGGAAGCATAAAAATATGTTGTCAAAAGAACTTATTTAAAAATATAGCCTTATATCAAAATGACGACAATAAAGAAAAATCCATCCCAAGGCCAAGCCATTTCAAAATCATCACTGAAGAATAATCAATCAATGTCAAAATTATCTGTTTTATAAATCAATATCTAAACTTTTTAAATGAACCAAACAGGAAATAATGTCTATATTGCCTATATATCTTGTAGCCGTTCAGTTTCGTCCATTTTCATACGCTCACTTCTTGAGAAACTGATCAAGATGTTTCCTCTTTCCAATCATAGCCTCCTTTCTCGGAAACATGACATGCTGGTAAAGGGGTTTCCCTTCTCCATCAACAAAGCTCATAGTCAAATTAGTGGGAGTGGCCTCAATGTACAAGAACCCGCCCAGTTCTAGAAGCTCTGCATAGAAGAATTTGAGTGAATTGTTTGGCACAACATCCTTATGTTTCTGGCTGTTCTCCACAAAGTTGGCAGCTCCTGTCACAAAGTAGTTCATCACCTGATTGCCGGAGCTTGTCTGTAGATGCTGTAAAACAATGACAATTTCACTGATGAAACATTGGATGTGACGTCGTTTTACAATGTTTACACATGCATGACAACTTCTTGGAGGAACTACTTTTCAAGCTAATTCTATCTAACGATTCCCGCAAAACATTTACAAATTCATAAATTCATAAAGTTTACACATGTATGCTTACTTGTAAACTCTATCAACAATAAACATGGTCCTAGAATGAATGTGATATATGTTGGATAGTTCCAACACTAAAAAACATGAGTTATATAACATTCCCAAATAATTCATCAGCATGTTTTCGGTGGGAAATAAAATATGATTTTTTTTCTTGCATGCCAGCTAAGGGTATCAATGTTTTACATGGGGGATGGAAAGTCTTATCTTTATGGGTAAAGACAAAAGTCACGTGCATCAATAAGGACGTCAATAATGTGAACAGATGTATGACGTCACTGTGTGAAAAAAACAAAAAAACATACTTATTGGTGACGTCAACGCACAAAATGTCAATCAATGATATGCAAGAAAAAGAATCAATCAATGGTATCCGGTTCAGATAGGGAATTCCAATCCTCGGTATAACTGTTTTAATCAGAACCTTGTCAGAGCCTCGGTTCCGATGAAAACAATTACACCTCGTGTTGGAATTCCCAATCTTTATCGGATACCCATGAAATATTTTTATACCCTATACCCTAGATACTGGTAGATCAATTGATCTAATGTTAGATCAATCAATTTAACGTGTCACTTAAAGGATAACCATGCTAAGATTTTCAATCTGGGATTGTATGTGAGTGGTTTTTGGTCTGAAATTTTCAGATTGTAAAACCAATCATATACCATCCCAGATTGAAAATCTTAGCATCATTATTTCAATGCAAATGCTTTTCCATTTAAAGTAGCTATCCGCAAACAACAGCCAAATTTTACAACATATGTATACTATTTCTAAACCTACTGACAAGAAGATATATATAACTACATATTTTGGCAATACAAACTCTAACGATACAATATAACTGGCTTTAACTAGCAGGACCTATCTGAAGCATTAAATTAAGAGTTGCCAATTCATAATTCACTTTACATATATTCAGTTGCGAATATTTTAATATGTAAAATCCTATATTTTTAATCAGCACATTTACGTTATTATATGACCTACAGTAAACACCTAGATAGAGTTTTGATAAATAGTATTGTAGTGTAATTTTGCCTTTATTTCATGTATTTGTTGGGTTAGTTACTTTAAATACCAGAAAAATAAAGCACTCATAAATACACACATGTATTTCTCTGAAAACTATAATTCATCGGTACCGGCAATTTGTTGAGGTCATCCAATGATGTTATTTGTTACAATGTTTCATGACGTCACATACTTTTCAGACTTTTCAGCATTTAATGGTCACAAATTGAGTAATGTGTTACATAATAGTTGCATTAGAACTATGGCTATTGGCTGTTGTAGTGTACCCTATGGATGTTTGCATGAGTTGCAGTAAGGAAAGTGTGCAGTGGCATTTAATTTGAAATGATGAATCTTACTATTATTTAACCCTTAACCCCCTATAATTACATAATGGACTGTTCTTTCTTTGAATCAAGACCATTCCATTTATGTGACAAAGGGGTGCTTTGGGGGAAATGACTGATCAGCACCTGGGTATTGTAAACCCTGATCAGCCTGATCAGGGTTAACAATGGACGCAAAGGCTATTATAGTCACGCTTAGCAGGTTAAGAGTTAATAATGAGTTTAAGAAACTTGATCAGTAAAGATGAATACAGACAGTTGTAAGGCCAAAAAGAAACTTATGTGTGTTTCTTATTGCATGCTCTAAACAAATAAGGAAGGTCAATAGGCGTTTTATAAAAAAAAAAAATCAGAAAATATTGTGAGATTCTATTTATCACATAAAACCATGGATACAAGTTGATGATACAACGTGAAAGTTTCTCTGTGATGTTGTCAGTTTACCTCAATATAAGACCGTCCCAGTTAAATTACGCGTTCCTGTTACAAATAATAGAACTCTTTCAACCAGAAGATCATTGTTTAACATGCATTATACTAATTAGTTTAATAGTTTATTAGTGTCGCATTATTTACACGAAAGAAAAACTCTCAACTCTGAACGTATTATATGACATTCCAGGCAAATCATATGGCTTATCTAAATCTTTGCCACTTTTGCTGTGTGATTCGGTAATAATTTGCATAACACCAGTGCTCAGTGGATAACAGAAAATATAGACTGGTGTTATGTTTCACTTCCATGATGTAAGTGATGTGATAAATCATCCTTCAGAACGAATTAATAAAAAAAGTTGTGTGCTTTTTTCATTTTGGCATAAAAAGTTTTAGGGTCGGCCCCTTAAAAATAGGGTCGGTCTGGCAACAGGGAACACATCTATTTTTCTTTTTGACCTAATGATTAGGTGAAGCAGCATCAGCATCAACAAGGAATTTAAAATACCATGATTAGGTTTAATAATTTATATTCAGTACAACTGCAGATATTTCTTTTTGATAAAAATAAACAACACATACCAATCAATAACTAGAAAGGTGTTTGTCACCTGCTATGTGCTTATTTCAGCAAGTACAGTCTAACTATAAAGTCTGAAGACAGAGGGTGCAAATTCCTTCATAAATTATGGAGCAGATGTTTTAATTTTTTTAATTATTTTGAGTTGTTAAAGTTTATAAAAAGGGGCATAACTCTGTACTTGATAATGATAAGGAGGAACTGTATAATGTTGCATTATTCTGCCAATTTATGAGCTAAGTTAGGTTGCAGGTTAAAGTTTTATGAAAAGGGCCATAACTCTGCTAAAATTAAAAATCAGAGAAATTGCACAAGTTTAACGACATTCCTTGCGGTAATGAATGTGTGTGTGAAGCTTTATGAACACAGGTCGAACACTTTTCAAGTTATGTCCAAGGTTAGATGGCAGGTTAAAGTGTGACAGACAATGGACAAAGTGATCCCTAAGTGATCCCTAAGTGTTTACCATATTATGCAGGCGACACAAAAAGCACTTATCTCTGCCACCATCCCCAGGATAAACAAACTGAGTGACATACTTGTAGGTTATGGTCATGTCCACACATATATGCTGTCACGTGGTACTTGTACAACATGGCATCTAACCTGTCCACCAGACACTGAGTTGGGCCGTGTTCAGCAATGGAATACACCGGAAAATGTCCGGTAACCAACAAGTAATCAGCGCTGCAAAATACAACCATAATCAATGGTCAACACATGCAGGGTACCTCCTAGAACAAGAGACCCAAGAAGGCCTGTGGATGCTCTAATTGCTAAAACGGCTCTTATATAAAGGGTTGTCGTCATAAAATTTCCATTAGTACTTCTTTTAAAATATTGCAAAAAAACACACACAAAACAACAACACTCACAACAGAAACTTAAAGCCTTGACCCATGCTAACAATTTAAACAAGCGGCCCTAGTTCTAATTTGGTATGGTTATTTAGGGGCCTCTTTATGCAGGTGGTCAAAACCCATTTGATATAAGTTTTGTGCCTCAAGTCCCTAAATAACCATACTAAATTAGAACTAGGGGTTGATTTTAGTAAAAAGTAATGTCTCCCCTACTGGAGAAAATGCCATAAATCGCCAAAATCATTAAACTGGAACACGGCGAAGACATGTACAACTAGGCTTGGTAATGGTCATCCCTATGGAAATCCAGGCAGCGGATCAGGAAAAGTAGTCGGGACAAAGCTTATGTATTAATACCTTTAAAGGGTTTTAAAGAGCCACAACTCCACCAAATATCATTCAACCAGAACACAACAACGAGGCTTGGTACTAATCATTCTAGAGGTTCGGGAACACTAGTCCGGATAAAGTTTACAACAAGGGGCCATAACTCTGTCAAAAATCATTAAGCATGGCAATGACTTGCGCAACTAGGCATTCCGGCCAAGTTTTGTTGAAATCCAGCCAGGCGTTCAGGAGAAATAGTCTGTACAAAGTTAGTGTATTAAAACATTTAAAAGGCTTAAACTCCACCAAAAATCATTCAACCAGAAGACAGCGATGACATGTACAACTAGGCTTGATACTAATCATCTTTGCAAAGTTTCGTTGAAATTCGGCCAGGAGTTCAGCAGCACTAGTCAGGACAAAGTTTGTATATTAAAACCTGTAAAGGGCCATAACATCGTCAAAAATCATTCAATCGGAACACTGTGATGAAATGCATAACTAGGCTTGGTACTGATCATCCCTGCCATGTTTCTCTGAAATCCGGCCAGGTGTTCAGGAGAAATAGTCCAGACAAGTTTGTGTAGTAAAACCTTTTAAAGGGCCATAACTCTGCCAAAATTCATTCAACCCGAACATGGTGATAATATGCACAACTAGGCTTGATACTGATAATCCTTGCCAATTTCGATGAAATCCAGCCAGGGGTTCAGCAGAACTAGTCCATACAAATTATGTGTATTAACCTTTAAAGGGCCATAACTCCACCAAAAATCATTCAACCTGAACAAGGTGATAATATGCACAACTAGGCTTGGTACTGATCATCCCTGCAAAGTTTTGATGAAATAACGCAAAATGGGGGCCTTATCATAACAATCTGGTAAAAATTGATAAAGATCGGATGAAAAATGAAGGCGCTCGAGTGTGTACATAAACTTAACACATTTTTCAATAATTCAAGGGCCATAACTTCGGTGTCACTGGTCCAATCCGGCCGTTCTTAGAACCTGACCGAGCTTTCATCAATATCAACAATCTGGCAAAGTTTGGTAAAGGTAGGATGCAAATTGGAGGTGCTAGAGTGTTCACCAGACAAAATATAGTAATTTTCGTTAATTCAAGGTCAACAACTCCGGTGTTACATGATAGATCCAAGCTTTCATTGATATTAATAATCTGGTAAAGTTTGGTAAAGATCGGATGAAACATGGAGGCACAAGAGTGTTGAGAAAACAAAATATAGCAAATTGCGTTAATTCAAGGGCAATAACTCTGGTCTTATTGATCCTATCTGACTGGTTTTCGAAATTGTCTGAGCTTTCATTGATATTAATAATCTGGCAAAATTTGGTAAACATCAGATGAAACATGGAGGAACTAGAGCGTAGACAAGACAAAATACAACACATTTCGTTAATTCAAGGGCAATAACTCCAGAGTTACTATGCCGATCTGGCTGGTTTTCGAAATCGTCTGAGCTTTTATTGATATTAATAATCTGGTACAGTTTGGTAAAGATCAGATGAGAAATGGAGGCGCTAGAGTGTTGACAAGACAAAATATAGCAATTTTCGTTAATTCAAGGGCAATAACTCCGGTCTTACTGATCCGATCTGACTGGTTTTCAAATTCGTCCGAGCTTTTATTGATATTAATAATCTGGTAAAGTTTGGTAAATATTGGATGACAAATGGAGGCGCTAGTGTGTTAACACAAAACATAGCAATTTTCGTTAATTCAAGGGCAATAACTCCAGTGTTACTGGTTCGATCTGGCTGGTTTTCGAAATCGTTCGAGCTTTCATTGATATTAATAATCTGGTAAAGTTTGGTAAAGACTGGATGACAAATGGAGGCGCTAGTGTGTTAACACATAACATAGCAATTTTCGTTAATTCAAGGTCAATAACTCCGGTGTTACTGGTCCGATCTGGCTGGTTTTCTTTCAAAATCGTTCGAGCTTTCATTGATATTAATAATCTGGTAAAGTTTGGTAAGACTGGATGACAAATGGAGGCGCTAATGTGTTAACACAAAACATAGCAATTTTCGTTAATTCAAGGGCAATAACTCCGGTGTTACTGGTCCGATCTGGCTGGTTTTCGAAGTCGTTCGAGCTATCATTGATATTAATCATCTTGTAAAGTCTGGTAAAGATCGGATGAAAAATGAAGGTGCTAGAGTGATGACATCAAAAAGTTAACACATTTTTCAATAATTTAAGGGCAATAACTCCGGTGTTACTGGTCCTATCTGGCTGGTTTTCGAAATCATCTGAGCTTTCCTTGAGATGAGTATTTTGGTAAGGTTTGGTAAAGATCGTAAGAAAAATGGAGGCGCTAGAGTGTTAAGACAAAATATAGCAATTTTCGCTAATTCAAGGGCAATAACTCCGGCATTACTGGTCCGATCTGGCTGGTTTTTTAAATCGTCCAAGCTTTCATTGATATAAATAATCTGGTAAAGTAAGGTAAAGATCAAATTAAAAATGAATGTGCTAGAGTGTTGACATCAAAAAGTTAACACATTTTTCAATAAATCAAGGGCATTAACTCCGGTCTTATTGATCCAATCTGACTGTTTTTCGAACTCGTCCGAGCTTTCATTGATATTAATAATCTGGTAAAGTTTGGTAAAGATCGGATGAAAAATGGAGGCGATATCGTGTTAAGACAAAATACCAAATTTTTCGTTAATTCAAGGACAATAACTCCGGTGTTACTGGTCTGATCTGGCTGGTTTTCAAACCCATCTGAGCTTTCATTGATATTAATAATCTGGTAAAGTTTGGTAAAGATCCGATGAAAAATGAAGGTGCTAGAGTGTTGATATCAAAAAGTTAACGGACGACGGACAGACGGACAAAAGACGATGGCAAAAGACTAAAAACTATAAATGTGTCCAAGGAACACCAATGTGGCATTGTGCCCCTTCAGAAAACATAAAATTTGACGAAAAAAATGATGAACCAGGTTTCCCCATCCTCCAGTATCCCCACCCCAACCCAATCCCAATCTTGGAAATAGAGCCAATGCTTAAAGAGAAACCTTTATATATACATACAATAGTTTTGCCCCCTGACCCTGCCCTCGATTGGTCAACACAAAAAACAGTTTGTAATTATATCGGATTTTAGACCTTGTTTATTAATTGATAGTTACCTGCATATAAAAAGGATTTTTCTTTGTTTAAATTACTATGATAACAAAGTTATTTGCAGTCTATACATCCATATTAAAAAAAAAAATCAAACTTTTAAGTAAAATGGAACATCATGCTTTTTCTACAAGAACCTAAAAAAACACGATGTTTTAAGATGAAAAATGTCATGTAAATGAAAATATTTTATTGGCACCATGATGTTCAGGAGTATTTTTTGGAGTCATCTATAGACTCAATCTTCCAGGTGTGGTCCTTTTGAATAAAACAATCAATATTTGTCAATTTTGAGTATGATCCCTAAACACACAGCAAAATCCTGACTCTTTCAAGAAATGGTCTGTGTAACCTGTAAATATACAGATCAGTATTATAAACTATAGTATATTACCAGCAAATCAACCAGCCAGAATATTACACCTTACCTTGATGACATGAGTTGTTTTTCTAGCCACGCCCACTGGTCCTCGGCCCTGAGTTTATCATCGGGGCCCTGCGGCTGGTCCCCGACTACGTCATACTGGGTATTACCACATAGTAGTATTGTGTCCAGCATCACTATGTCCACTGAAGCTTTGCCATCCGGAGTGGCTTTTGTCAGCTTGTAGTAATAGTCGGGAAAATTCCTGTTAACATGATTAAAACAATATTTTATTTCAAAGATAACGTAATATATAAATGTTACACAGAATAATAAATGGATTAAAATTAAAGCTGTTGTGATACTGACTTAAGATTTCTAGGTTCTGTAAGGGACAAAACCGCCCAAAACCCAGTGGCTCTGGCGAGGCTCAGACCCATGAAACTCAGATTCAAAAAGTCATGCCTGCTCTTTAAAATCTCGATTTATTTTATAAGTATAGTATCAATTTTACTTTAAAGAAACGGCAACATTACACTACAAAACCATTTATCAAAACTCTACCCAGGTGTTCAGGCAATATAATAATGCATATGTGCCCATATGTTGATTCACAAGTTCTTTAAATACCCTTGATTCAATATGCGTAACATGAATTGATGCTCCAGTTTAGGGGTTTGGCCTGACTGGTTAAAGTCATTTACATTGTGTCTATATAGTTTGAATTCTCAAAATATGCAAGTCCTACATATATACCTCTTCATCAGTAGGTCGGTGTGTTCTTGGGCAAGACACTTTTCCTTAGCCTCGTCCGTCGGATCAGGATGTAAACCGGGCGATCCCATGTATCGGTCTATCCTCCGAGCACGTTAAAGAATCTATTCGATAATAAAAGTAGGGCAGGTTCCGGGATTCCTATGTATCCTTCCCCTCTCTCTGGGGCGGCTCTAAATAACATGTACTGTGTTGATGAGCCGTTAAACAACATTCAATTTAATTCAATTCATCAGTAGGTTTAGAAACGGTGTACATATGTTGTACAATTTGCCTGTTTATGGCGGGTTAGCTACTTTAAACTCATTTGCATATAATAATATAACATTTTGAATTTTATTTCTCTGTGTTATTCTACCACAGAAATATATATTATAGGTGCAATATAATTAGTGAGTTTTACACAAATCAAGATTGCCGTGTGACCCTTTAACATCCTAATCCTATATGAATCATCATAATACAGTAGTGTGCATCTGTCACTCAAGTAAATTTAAGATCCTAATCCTATATGATTCATCATAACACAATAGTGCGCATCTGTCACCTCAGTAAATATAAAAGTTACGCTCAGCTTTCAGTAACATGTTGTACACGGTCAACAACAAACAGCATCCTGGTGTGTATCAATATATCCTGTATGATAGTTGATAAGTATCAGATATTATTATCACTAATATGACAAATGTATTATTTCATCACACCACAATATGTAATACCACTGTAATTGTATATAAAACTAGAAATGTGTCAATAGAACACGGATGCCCTTGCTACTGCTTCACATATTACTAAGGAAATTGTCTGTGGGACATTAATTTTATGATTTGTTACTATTCCAAGGTGCTTAACTCTGGAATTGTAAACTGAGGCGATGGGCCCAATTATCGAACTTGGCTGAGACATTGTGCCCATATACAATTTGACCAAGTTTGGAGAAGATTGGATAACAATTACCCAAGTTAGAGCCCGGGCTACATTTTGACACGGACGTACATTCGCAAGGAAGAACAGACAAGGGTTCTTTGAAAGGTTGGGGTGAAAGGTTGGGGCATAAAAAATACTAAAAAGTGGAATTGTAGAAAGTGACCTAAGGAAATTCACATTGCAGAACAAATCGGGACTAACTAAAAGAATACATGTACATTAAAAGTCAATATAATTAATCAAGCTTGGACAAACTGTATGAATTTTACCATCTTTTAGAGACTTTAGAGTAAGCAATTTCAGCAGTCACGTTGCCGTTATGATCATGGTTGCCAGCTACGAAGTACCAGTCATTCATCAATGAGTCATAGTGGAACACATTCTCAAATGTTTCCTGAAAATGAACAAGAATAAGATAAACACGTAGCTCTCAATAAATGCACAATTAGTCTTACATCTAGAGTATTTGTTGTTGTATATTTAGAATATAAATAAAGCCATTGTCATCTTTCAAGATAGTTGTTTTTTTCTGTGAACTTCTACCAGTTATACTTAAACGGACTAGAGACGATATGAAGGAAGTGTCCAAACATCATAATTTCCTTCAGTTTCATATACGTGCACTTAATAAGGCCTCATTGTTTCATTTAATTATTGTTTATGAAAACATTTGGTGAGTTTTCATTGTACATCTAATAATTACTTCATATGGGGTTTTAAGCCTTGGAGAGAACTTGTACTTTTTTAACCAAAATGAATAACTAAAAAAAAAAAATATTAAAATGTTAGAAAAACAAGAGGATAGTTCTTTATGGTTTCAATTTATAAACCAAATACATAATGTACTATGAAGTTACTTAGAAACAATGAAAACTGCGTTTATCATAGCAATTTAAAATAGTAAATTACTGGTCTTGGTCATACAATGACAGCCAAATCAACTCCAGACTCTTTAATTTGGCAATGCAAAACTATTCAACCTAACCATTTATCCTGAAAGGAAACACACCTGTCTAAGCCTAAATAGGTTAACTTTGACTTTGTAGAACTTGTGCTTATCTGCAATGTGGATGTTTTATAAAACTGAATACACCCTTAGCCTTTAACAACATGTTGTTCTATTTGTAATATAAAACATTCATGTAAACCCCATTAACAATCACGGTGATGTCCTTTTTGTGGGGAACTGGGCAAGGGCCTTCAGAATCGAGAAATTTAGCGCCATGCAATAACCTGAAATTTGGGGAAATGTTAAATTCTATGAAAACAATTTAAATTTCAAGTAACTTATAAATAGGTAATACCAGTAATACAAATTATTTTTTGTTTCTTTTTTTTCCAATTTGGATTTTGTTTTTACTTTTTTTTTATTTGTGGTGGGGTGGGGGGGGTGGGGGGGGGGGGGGGGGGGGGGGGATATTTTTTGGCATTTGAGAATCCAAATAATGTATTTTTTGGCATTTGAGAATCCAAATAATTTTTGGCATTTGAGAATCCAAATAATGGCTCCAAAAGCGTCCATAAGGCCACACTATTAACACAAATGAAAACTTACAAAGAATCTCTTGTCTTCTACATCTGTAACCCCGTCAAAGTAAAAGTTATCGCCCAGCGCCAAGTTAAACTGTGTCCCATATGTCTGTGTAACCTTTGACATCTGCTTGGCACATGCGGTCTCAACAGGCGTGTTAAACGGGTACACAGGAAGGCCGCCCCAGTCTCCCAGTGCCAGAAACCTCAGGCTATCCACTGCCAGAGTGCCTATCAATAATATCAGAAGAGAATAAAATTAAGAGTTTATAAGCTTATAAGAATCCATCATGGGTATCCATGTGATAGGGAAATCTCACCTGAGGGTCTGACTTGTGACCAGGAACCAGGCTTATTCTGATCCCGAGGGTGAGATTTTCCTATCTCATATGGATAAACTCATGACGGATGAGGTTTTATCGATAGTCGCTATATAGGTCACACTCTTAATCATGAAGACTGCTTGTAGTAAAATCTTCATGAATAAATGGCGCAAATATTTGAAAACCTACAAATGACAAATGATTGGTTGAAAAAGTAGGGTAAACAATAAATCTGATTTTACGCTAGAATAAAGCGACATCACCAACGTCACGTCATGGCGTTTCATGACGTAAGAGTCACGTGTCATGTAAGATAGAGTTACTTTCCATGCGAAAAAAATACCTATCTCACATGACCAGAAATGGACGAATATAACTTCTTTTACTGGTAAAGAAATATTCATAACTTTTGCATGACATCATCAAAATAATCTGACAAATCAGTGCAATCGAATGACACACCTCTATATTTGGGTACCGTAGGGTGTCCATTCGGTGTTTGATGATGCTTAACTCAACCTTTTAAAAATCATTTATAGTGAGAATTATATTAAAAACGAGCTTTTAACAAATTATGTATAGTTACTTACAATCTTTTGATTCTGTTTTCTTTCAAAACACAAATGTGGATACCTTTATTTTATGGTTAAAGATTTGAATTTTCACATTATGACTGACATGACTGAGGATAAAGTCTGAGAAACACCTTTTATTTTCAACAACAGACATTTGTAATGAAATGGAATGCCCAAATGTGATAGTTATGAATAACAATGAATGTGACAGAAAATCCTCACTCAATAACTTTAGTTTCCCTTGAGGGATTTTAACAACATTTTAGCACATAGTTTTTTATTGACAGCTGCAGTTTAACAATTTGCTCTATATAAAATCGTTAAAAAGGCTTAAAAACTGCCAGAGAAGGCTCGGATTATGCTCACCTAAAATGGAATGGGCTTAATAGGTTGTTATATATAAACGTACATAGATCTATATCCATATACCTCACCCTGACCTCACTTATGTCTTATGATCACTTATTATTTGCTTGAAGAAATAATCATACCCTACAGTATGGTTACCTACAGGTCCCCAAAGATGTCAAAAGATTATTTACCTACATATTAACAGACATTGAATGAGTCGAACAGGGTACTACACAAACATTCCCCGGGTACATTTGGTTATAAACATTTTTTTTTATGTACCTTGAGAAAATATTCCAACCACTATTATAAGTACTCTGCATAAAACCATTGTTACATTTTTGTACCTTCGGATTTCAGCTTTTATAAACCGGGGAACCAGCATGTCTTCCTATTACAACATTATCGAATTTGCGATACACACACTCGCAGTACCTAACAATTTTTTTTTCGTTGTTCAAACATTTTGAGAAAGTTACTTTCTCAGAAAAAAGGGTACATATCTGATTGGAATAAATTATTTCAAGGTACATAATCATGTGTATCCGCAAATTTACGACATAGACCCATTCAGTCTGTGGTGATATTGGGTACCTGTACCGATGGCCTGGTTAGCTCAGTTGGAAGAGCAGTAAGGGGGGTCCCAGATTTGAGTCCCGTACTGGCTGCACTTTTTTCCCTTGGTTTACTTCATTGACAAGGAGGATAATTCAGGGAACGCGGGCTGGGACGAAAATTGAATATCGAGCTGGCCCTGACGGTGGATAGTGGCACCAAGGTCTCAAAAAGTAAAAGAGGGTGGAGTGTTGTGATATTGGTTACCCGGTGGCCCGGTTAGCTCTTTTGGTTAAGCACTTGCCTAGTATGTACCCTTAATTGGAATAAACTCACATTCTATTCTATTCTGTAAGTGAGCAGTCACGGGTTTGAGTCCTTACTTCAAGTCTAACTGACAAACTGTTCAATCTGATATGCACAAGTTTTAAATCCATGCAAATATTATTTTCAAATGTTACTTTTTTAAATAAAATGTATTTTATCACTTACTCACTGAAAGACCACCAAGTTCATGGTCACAAAATCATTGAAAATGTGACAAACCAGGGCTTTTTTCCCTTCATAAGGCCTAAAAAAAAAATAGGTTTGTTTCTGGTTACATGCCCCAAAAAATATGGGTCGGTAGGTAGGCTTTTTTTTTTTTTTTTTTTTTTTTTTCTCCAAGACAGACAACAAAATCATAAATATTTACTTTCATTATGCATTAACTGCAACATCACATCATGTTTAGGAAGGCAAATTAGATCCCATGAATTAGAAGTGACGAGTTTTAATTTATTTATTTTTTTTTTTTTTTTTTTTTTTTTGGAAGGGCACCTTGACTTTTTTTTTCGGAGGTCCATAAAAAAGTTACGGTCGGCGGTAAAACGGGAGGGTCGGTCGGGTAACCAGAAACAAACCTATTTTTTTTTTAGGCTTAAACAGGGGTCGATATTCGGCCCATATCGGCCCCTTCCCCTAGAAAAACAGACTACTTTTTTCCTCTCTTTGGCTGAGAAAATTCCCCCTTTGTTTGCTTAACATTATTTCCACCTCTAACTTTCTCAACATTACTGTATTATGTGTGGGATACATTTATTGAAGACACTGTTTATCTAAAATGATGTACACTTTTGCATATAATCTTCAATAATGCCACAGACATATTTTGCTATTCGGTCTGTGATAATGCAGACATTTTCTGCACACTGTTCCTCCTATATGGCTGACATACTCAACCGCCAGTACCAGTCAGTATTCACCAATGACTGTTACTGATATGCCAACACCAGCAGGGGCACCATTTACTCCAATGTCAGACACAGTGGTCACCATAGAAGGGGTTGCAAAGCTCTTAAAGAAGGTGAACCCAAGCAAAGCCTGTGGACCCGACCAGCTTCCTGCAAGGATCTTAAAAGAACTAGCCAATAAAATTGCACCATTCTTGACGGTCATATTCCAAAGAAGTCTACAACTTGGAGAGAATGATACCAAATGACTGGAGGATAGCAAACGTCATGGCAATCTTTAAGAAGGGAGAAAAGTACAAGGCCAGAAATTACCGTCCAGTATCCCTTACAAGCCTTTGCTGCAAGATAAAGGAACACATCATAACCAGTAACGTCCTCAAGCACCTTGATGCTCACCACATACTCACGGACTGCCAGCATGGATTCAGAGCCAGGAGGAGCTGCAAAACACAGTTACTAACACTAATTCATGAAAAGAGAGCAACAGGTCCTAGTAGATGGCGCCACTTCAGACAGTGTGCCAGTTATTAGCGGAGTACCTCAAGGCATGGTATTAGGCCCACTGTTGTTCCTCATTTTTATAAATGACCTTCCAGACAGCGTACGTTCAAGAGTTTGCCTCTTTGCTGATGACTGTATCTTGTACAGACCGATCAGAACAAGACAAGACAGTGTTGACCTCCAAGATGACCTAGATCGACTCGCCGAATGGGAAAGTATATGGCCCTTATGGGGCATGGATTTCCACCCAGACAAATGCAGCACCCTCAGAGTCTCTAGATCAAGATCACCGGTAGCCTCCAACTACACACTGAAGGGTCATGTCCTAGAGACCACGGATTCGGCAAAGTACCTAGGGGTGGAACTACAAAAAGACATGAATTGGAGCCTCCATAACGACAAAACAGTCTAGAAGGCGAACAGTACACTAGGATTCTTGAGAAGGAACCTGAGGATTTCCAACGAACAAACAAAGTCCTCGGCATACTTCTCACTTGTAAGAGCCACCCTAGAGTACTGTTCTACTATTTGGAGCCCTCACACCCAAGAGCACATCAAGTAGGTAGAGATGGTTCAGCGTCGGGCAGCACGGTACATCACTACCGCTACAGGAACACTAGCAGTGTCACATCTATGTTGGAGCACCTAAAATGGGAGACCCTGGAGTCAAGGCGTACTAAGAGCCATCTCACCATGCTCTTTAAGATTATTCACGGGCTAGTGGACATACCAGCATCCGAGTTCCTGACACCTGCATCATCTCGCACCAGGTCCAATCACTCTTTGAAATTTCAGGGCTTTTTTAGCGCGATTTTTCATAAAATTGGGAATTTTAGCACGATTTTTAATAAAATTCGGAAAAATATAAAGTAAAGCATTCCTTTCATAATTATATCTTTAATACTGTTTTTGTACACCAAGATAAACAGAAGCATTTATTTAAGCTTTTGAACCCCAATCATTGTATTGGCACACTTAAAAATTTTTTTTTTATTAAATTGGGAATTTTTTCCTCAAAATTGGGAAAAAAAGATATGTTTTGCCGCCATTGGGAATATGACCAAATAACGGCTATAAAAACGGCCAAAAAAAAGCCCTGAATTTAGACAGTTATCTTCTTCCAGCGACTATCTCAAATTTAGTTTTTTCCCAAGAACAGTTTGTCGTTGGAATAGTCTACCAGCCACTGTGGCTGAGGCTCCTGATTTGGTATCTTACAAACAGGAGCTTTCCAAACTTTCATTCTAAACCCTGTCCCAGTTGATTGTTTGTTAGGTTCTAGTGATTCTCAGTGCTATGCTGGTTGGGCAAATTCCCAGGGGCCTCTATGGTAGCCAGACAGGATTGATGATGAAGGCCTATCACGCAATTAGCGAGTAAGAATATCTTCCTTCTACCTTTCCTATCCATTTTTACTGATTTTTTCTTCTCAGTTTAATTCACTGTTAAGTATATTTGATATTAATTAATGCGCAACCAACCCGCGTTGTAATCGTCAATTGTGACGGAAACGTGTAACATACAGATATATCTCGAAGTTAATTTATTTGTTCCCTTTAACTCGAAAATCGCGCTTTTCCCCACCTATTGAAGGGCCTGGGCCTCTTCCCCTATTTCCGAATAAATGCACAACAAACACCCCAACCTCAGCCCCACCCACCCTCACACTCAGGCACTCAGAACTCGGTCTAATTGCGATTTCCAGATGATGTCAGATATATAAAATCCGATATATATTATTTAAATTAGTTTTACACAGAAATAAACAACTTACTTTTTATGAGCATCGAAATAAAGATAAATAATACTGCGTTCTCCATTTTGAAATATAGTTTGAATCACGTGATGTCTCATGTGATCAGACGGCACGGGTTTATTTGTTGGCCTCTTCGAGTCGTCGACTTTTTAAAGGCCCGCGAAATTATATAGATCTACAAATAACAGGCGTTGTATACCGAGGCCGTATCTTTACCTTTTTAGAAAACTTTTCAATGGTATACTATTTACTAATAAATTAATTATTTACCAGTGATTCAATACCTCAGACCTGTCATAGCATACAATATAAACGACTTGAACCAGCCAGGACAAACACGAAAACCGGAGCGTGGAACTAAGGGTTACCAACTCATAATTCATTTTAAGTATATTCAATCACAGCTATTTTAAGAACCCGTGGATAAACCTATACTTTTTAATAGGCACATACATATTATTATATGACCTGAACGGTGAGTGCCCTGGATAGAGTTTTGATACACGTTTTTTAGTGCAATGTTGCCGTTATTTCGCGGGTTAGTTTAATAAATCATACTGAAAATGGAATCATTCATGATACGACCTATCTGAACTTGTCTGGGTTTTTTTCTGCAATACAGAACAGATGAATGCAAAAACACAACAGCATGTGCCTCGCCATCCAGAGAACATTCATGTTTATTATATATAGCTTACACAGGAGGTTCAATGGGGCGATTGTTGTGTGTCTTTATAGAAATTGCATTTCGTGTTCAATAATTAACCATATGCCCATCCAGGACCTGTATCTATCCGCAGTCCCTGGTCCATCACAGGTGCCTGAAACTCTCACCGTCAGTCTCATACATCGTGAGTACATGTATGTATATCATTTCTGATTAGTGTGTGTGTGTGTGTGTGTTGTGTGTGTGTGTGTTGTGTGTGCAGGCACGTAGCCAGGCATACGCCCGTACGCCCGGGCGTACGTCTCTTGGAAAAAAATGAGAAAACATAGTGCCCTAAAAATGCAATAAAACTGAAGCCTGACTAGGGTGAGACCCATCATTAGAAATTTATAAACATATAAATATCAAAGTTATTAAAACAGATGCCATAAAATGGAAATTTCAATCTAAGATATTCATTTTTCGCAACTATATAATTTATTTATCAATCAATAAAAGCCATCATTTTCAGCCCAAAAAGCAACGTGCGGAGGCTTAGGGCTTCCCCGGACCCCTCAACAACTGAAACGGCCTAGCTACGCCCCTGGTGTGTGTGGGGGGGGGGGGGGGGGGGGGGGGGGGGGGTACATGTATGTTTATACATTTCTGATTAGTGGGTGGGTGGAGGGGGGATTATAAGAGATCCAGGCACATGTGATGGACGTGCAACGTGTACAAACTAACAGTTGTGAATGCTATCGTTACGCGTTCTTCAGGTGGTGTGTACAAAGATCCGAAGACGAGTGTGAACTACTGGGTTAAACTCGTATGTTTTAATATGAAGGAAATTTTGAAAAATCAGACAGTGCTACCATACCCTAGCATAACTGTTCAAGACTTGCTGGAAACCAACATTTGTTTTGAAGTGGAGTCTGAGCTGTCTAGTTGTATAATACAATTAAAACCTCTCGGAGTTTTTTTGCTCAATTCTGGGACATTTTATATACGTTCAATTCTGGGACATTTTATATACGTTATCGCATAAAACCACACACTATACTGTGTGTTCATATCATCTTTGATAGGTGGCATCATCGTTATTGACAAAAATGGTTCATACTGAGTGGTCCAAATGTGCACTGGGAGTTGAACTGATAAGGTTCTGTTTTGTTTTTTTTACGCCATTTTCACTAAAAGATAGGAAGTGATATGAATCGTTTCAATAATACTAATGATAATATCTTTAAACAACGCATTATCTTCGGTTATTTTTGTGCATAAATTATGACCTTTGAATTGCCAGCTATGAAACATGATAACCCAGTTGTGCTTCAGTTTTTATAAAATTACAATTCTCTTATAGCTGATAATATTATTGTTTTCTGCTGGCTTCAAAGCCATGTAGGAATACGTGGTAATGATAGAGCTGATAGTGCTGCTAAGGCAGCATTAGGTTTACATATATCTAATGCCAAATTACATTATACTGATTTTAAAAGTAGTATTAACACATATATTCGTATCTCTTGGCAAACCGCTTGGGATTTGTCAGTGAACAATAAACTCCATTTAATTAAATCATTACTCGGAGAATGGCGTCCAACTAGTAGACCCATTCGTCGACAAGAAGTTGTCCTAGCCCGGTGCATGATAGGGCATACACGTTATACTCATTCATATTTATTACAAGGTGAGCAATTACCAGAATGTATACCCTGTTTTGCACCGTTAACGGTCGAACATATCTTGTTGGAATGTGTAGACTTTGATCCTAAAGGTACTACACCTAAAGGTACAACTCAGTTTTAGCCGTGTTTTATGAGAAAAAAACGGCTTTTAGATTGGCGTAAACCGGGCGAGCGGCGGGGGTCAACATTTTGCGTTTTCTATATATCTCAGCATTACCATGTCCGATCTTCATTAAACTTTAACAGTACCCTCCTCTCATCAAGCACTGAACATGCCCTGAAAACTATGTCACTGTGACCTACTTTCTTTAAAATATGCATTACGTTAACCTTTTTGTTTAAATTTGGCGGGATTTTCGGAAATAAAGTTTTTGTTATATCTCAGCATTACCATGTCCGATCTTCATCGAAAATTAACAGCACCTTCCTCTCATCAAGCATTGACCATGCCCTGAAAACTAGGTCACTGTGACCTATTTTCTCAAAAATATGCGTTACATTAATCTTTTTGTTTAAGTTTGTGCGGTGGGTGGCGGGGTATAATGTTTTTGTTATATCTCAGCATTACCATGTCCGATCTTCATCAAATTTTAACAGCACCTTCCTCTCTTCAAGCACTGACCATATCCTGAAAACTAGGGCACTGTGGCCTATTTTCTACAAAATAAGCGTTACGTTAACCTTTTTAAGTTTGGGCGGGTGTGGTGGGAAGTTGGGGGGGGGGGGGGGGGGGGGGGATAATTTGTTTGCTATATCTCAGCATTACCATGTCCGATATTCATCATATTTTAACAGCACCTTCCTCTCATCAAGCACTGACCATATCCTGAAAACTAGGTCACTGTGACCTACTTTCTCCAAAATATGCGTTACGTTAACCTTTTTGTTTAAGTTACGACGGTCGGTGAGTGGGTGGAAGGGGGGGGGGGGGGGGGGGGGGGGGGGGTAGGTGGATTAAGTTTGTTATACTTCTGCATTACCATGTCCGATGGGGGGGGGGGGGGGTAGGTGGATTAAGTTTGTTATACTTCTGCATTACCATGTCCGATCTTCATCAAATTTTAACAGCACCTTCCTCTCATCAAGCACTGACCATATCCTGAAAACTAGGTCACTGTGACCTACTTTCTCCAACATATACGTTACGTTAACCTTTTTGTTTAAGTAACGACGGTGGGTGGGTGGGTGGGTGGGTGGGTGGGTGGGGGTTAGGGGGATTAATTTTTTGTTATATCTCAGCATTACCATGCCCGATCTTCATCAAATTTTAACAGCACCTTCCTCTCATCAAGCACTGACCATACCCTGAAAACAAGGTCACTGTGACCTACTTTCTCCAAAATATGCATTTCGTTAACCTTTTTGTTCACGTTTGGGCAGGAGGAATTAAGTTTTTGTTATATCTCAGCATTACCATGTCCGATCTTCATTAAACGTTAAAAAAATCCTCTC